>VXBU01000249.1:8538-26238 GCA_013400315.1 Bombycilla garrulus
ACTAGCAACCAGAGGCTGAAACTAATTAGTCTCCCCATAATGTCTTGAGAAAAATCAAAGACAAAACCAAAAAAATCAAATAAACCAAAATTACTCACTTTTTCATGGCCCAACCAGAGAAGGGAAAAATTATGCATTTATACCTAAAAGAACCTCTACTATTCTGTTTGCAAAAATTTGTACATAAATGGAAATTATATTGTATGAGAGAGACTTGCAAACTACAGGTAATCTTTCACACATCAGGCCCTTAAACAGGAACCTTTCTGGGTACCCATAATACTATAATTTACAGATAAAACCCACCTCTTTTTAATCAGTGTTTGCAATTGCCCTTATAAAGGATCGTGTCTTCTTTGAGAATCAAGATCATATGCTGCCCTGGAAAAAATCTGGATAGCTCCTTTGTTCTCAGTTCCCTCCTGAAACACTGGCTTCCTGAAAACTTGAAAAGACTACTGTTTGTGAGAGCAGAGCTATGACACAGCATGAAGGAAAAAAAATGCAAAACCACAACTGGTTGAACAAAAAGGTAAGCACTTGCCTGACTTTTTGCTTTCTTGAGCAAAGAAAAGGTTAAAGCTGGTTTGGCTAATACCTATTTTAAATATCTTTAAGAGAGCCTTTAAATTGATCAGGGAGCTAGAGGTTGGGAGGACAGGCTGAGAGCATTGCTTAGCCTGGAGAAGAGAAGGCTCCGGGGAAACATTATATCACCTTCCTGTATCTGAAGGGGGCCTCAAAAAATCTGGAGGGGCTTACCACATGGACATGTTGCATTAGGACAAAGGGGACTAGGCCTAAACTGAAAAAGGAGGTAGACTTAGGTTAGATATTATGAAGAAATTCTTTATTGTGAGGGTGGTGAGACACTGGTACAGGCTGCCCAGAGCAGCTGTGGATGCCCGTCCCTAAAGTTTTTAAGACCAGGCCTGGATGGGGTTCTGAACAATCTGGTGTATTTGCAGGGGCATTGGAATGAGATGGTCTCTAAAGTCCCTTTCAATCCAAACCATTCAATAATTTTGTGATTCCACTATACTGGAAAAACCCCTTCTGCTCCAAGTATAAACAGACCTTGCTCTTTTGGGTCTCTGGTTTGATATACTCCACAGGGAAGATGCTGTCTGTTCACAGGAAGGAGTGATGAGAAGGAGGCAAGAGCTACAATTCACAGAGATTTCTCAATTTCTGGTGAAACTACAGGTTTTGCAGAACAAGTATCACAAAGGTGGTCTGATACAGATGATTACTGCCTTACATGAAGACAGATGGAAATGACTGGAATACTAAATGAGCAGCAGGAATAGCTGGTAGAAGTGGAAGGGGAACAACAAACCCTAGCAAAGGGTAATACAAGTAGTTCCATCTACTTAAGAACTTAACTCCCCTCCAAAAAAGGTCCCCCTACAGAAGGCCATGTTTTAACCATTCAAGTCTCAGGCCTTCTGGCAATTAAGAACAAAGAACTTTCTATTTTGGTGCCTTTTTTTTTTAAATATATAATGCTCATGTTTTTTTTTTTAAGCTTTTTTAAAGCTCATTCTCTTCCCATCCAAAACTACTTCCCATCCAAAATGAAAAGCAAATGTCAAACTGCTGAGAGGCAAGGCAGGAAAATTTGAGGCCCTTTGAAATACTTTTATTTTGTACACCAACATACGGACTGACAGTGCTGAAATCTGTCTTGTGACCAGATACTCACAAATTTCTCCCTCTTCTATTTTCTACAGCAAAGCATTCAAAATTGTAACTGCAATTAAGTGAGAGTAATCAAAGAAAGAGTTAAAAAGAGAAACGTAATATCTTCTTATAAAAATGTTTATACTGTAAATTATGTTACATACTGAAAGAAAATGGTCTTAGAACATTTTAAGGACAAAAATATGGGAAGAAAACTCATCAACAATCACAACAGAAAGGATGGGATATCTGCCATAGTTATTCCCAAAGCAGACCGGTACAACAGCACAAGCTCTTCACAAAAACATGGAATGGTTAGGGTTGGAAGGCACCTCTGGAGATCATCCAGTCCAACCTTCCTGCCAAGGCAGGGTCACCTGTAACAGGTGACACAGGAATTCAGCCAGGTGGGTTTTGAACATCTCCAAAGAAGGAGAATCCATCAGCACCCTGTAAAGTTTAGACAGATTAAATACCACAAAAAAACAATGATTTCCAGAGATTAAGCCACTGTTTATCTCAATCACCAAAGAAATCTGGTCCAACTGTTGCAGTATCTAGGCACAACGACATGTTAATACAAATAGCAGAAGGCTTCAACTAATGCTTGTTGTTGCTTTATTTTTGTCTGTATCAAAATGTGTTTGGTTTACAGGTCAAGTATTCTCTCTCATTCATCACTTAAAATACAATCTTAATTCTTTTTTTAAGTGTAAAGAAGTTCTAGAAGTCCATAAAACTTCACAGCAAAACCTTCTTGCATTGGAATTAATCTCAGGCCCACAAACAAGCAGTTTTTCCTTTCCACCTCACATCCAACTTCAATATGCAAGTGAAGGAAAATAAGAGGCTCTTTAAGTGATGTTGAACAGAGAGAACAGAACACTGTTCCATTCTTTAAAATTAAGTCTGAAACATTATTTGAGGAAAGATGAAAGGAGGTTAAGGGGAGTATTTCACAAATCTGGAAGAAAACATCCCTCATTCCTCTTTACAAACTAGATAAATGTTTTCAGCTGTTAGGCACCCAGATGAATTTTCCATGACAGCAGTGAAAGGTGAAGGCAGTAGTAAGTGTTCTAATTTATTTTTTCTGTTCTTTTTTAAACCTGTTTTTCAACCAAACACACAGTGATGTCATGTTTTGTTCCACAATCATGCACTGACTAAAACCACACTACTTGTAAAATGGACATGTTTCCCAAGTCACAGTTTTTCACTCTTCCCTCAGTAAATTGAATTGAATTGAAAATAAACATGTAAGATATTCACTAAGGTTGCAGAAGTGAACACTCAAGAGAAAGATGAAGTATGATAAACTACAATATGAGAGATGGGCAAGATGCTGAAACTACCATGCAGAAGGAAGCATACAGACCTGAAAGGACATTTCAACAACTTTTAATTTCCTCTCCTTCAGGTGTTAGAATTGACAGATGTATTCTCATGCAAACTTGCATGTTATTAAACTCAGCTTGGCCCAGATTCATATAATCTGAGTTCCCAAATGTGATGCATCTGAACAACTTTCTTCAGACTCTGTATACAATGTGTACCAAAGAAATTCTCTTGAACCTTTTCTAAAACAACTTATAATCATTTATGAAATTGATTTAAATCTAAAATTGCCTGGAGTGATTCAAGTTTCCTTTGCAACTTCTGGGAGATAGGTTTACTGAAGCTGAATATTCCAGTTACATTCTACTCATATAACCATCCACCTGGTTCATCTTTATCTTCTCAGTTTCAAATGGGTACAAATATAAATACTTCAAATTTGCTGAAACTGTATGTACAACTGCCACATACCATCAAAAAGCACCCATGTTCAGTCAAGCCACAGTTTTACTACAGTAAAAAAATACAAAATATTACTGCTACTTGCCATGTTAGGAATGAAAAAAATCTCTAGCATTTTCAGTCAGGCATATCCTTTATTAAGGTTATTCCTTAGAGCTGAATAGAGTACTTTAACATAATGGAATACTTCCATTTACTCTGCAACAGTAAAACGGCTCACACAACCATAGATCAATGAGGAGAAATAAAACAAACTCTGAAAGCTCTGTTCAGGTTGGTAGGTTTCCAAAGCATAGCTAAATTATGAAATCAGAAAAGACAAATAATAGTGAACTTTAAAGTCTTTGCAGTAGTTTAGTTCAGATGCAAACAGGCATTCACCTATTTTCTACACATTCAGCTTGTGTAGAATTTTGTACCACAAAGACCATGTGGGATTTCTACCACAAGAAATATGCCATAAAAGACACCCATGAAAGGATCCAAAACCAAAACACAGCATGCACAACGAGACTGAACTTAACATTCGTTAATGCATAACATTTTTCAGCCTGCTAGCCAGTTCACTTAATTATTTACATTAAACTTGCTCCAAAATATCTTTTATCTAAACTATACAGACGCTTCATCATTACCAACATTTGGCAAACTTGAGGGAATAAAGAGCATGAAGTTCTTTCAACTGACTCACCAAAATAAACTATGAATACCTAGATGTTTCTCACTCTTTAAAATAGCTTTACTATTCTTTAGATTTAACCTCTGTCAAAATAAAAGTACTTATGAAGTATCTTACAAATCAGAAACATATACAAAGTTTTTAAAAAAAATATTCCTCCTCTATATATTTAAAAAGTCAATAATACTACTAATCCTTTTTAATTCATCCAGCAAACCCCAATTTTAGTTACATGCACTTCTATGGAAGTACATTAAAATTATATAAGCAGCAGAATAAGTACTAAAGGTTCTTTTGCAAGTTGTGTAAGCAGTGAAATTAAGTCCATCAACAGCAATATGATCCTGGGCTCATCAAAACTTAAGAAAATCCAATGCAACCAATAGATGATCAATCTTCGATAATGCTATCTAAAACAGAAATGATATTACTACAACTGAAATAAAATGCATTTTTCCTCTTCTCAAAAAAGAGGCTTATGCTCATTTTCAGACTTCTGCAGAACATGTTAGCATAGAATTTCATAAGAATCAGGATAATACAACCTCTATACCAGTATAACAGCAACCTCATTAGCAAGCCATCTCTTTTAAATTGATTGTGTTTTAATGACCTAAATTAAAACAATACATCATTGGTGTAGACCAATCCCTGACCTTTGACTGCGCTGTTTATTTCACTTCTACATATCTCAGTTTCCTCATCTGAAAAAATGGGAATAAATAACACCTATTTCAAGGAATATGCTATAAGGTTTTCAGCAACAATGGTGAAGTTTTTCACATTCCACAGGGATCCTTATCCTTTTCTTAGCAAACACACTACCATCAGCAAACTAAACCATTACAGCTCGAGGGAGATATCCACAGACTTCACTTTTCAGCAGTTCTACAACTGTTATTGTGAAATATGCTCATTCAAAAGTTTACTTCAGGATCTTGAGAGACAGAAATTTATGTATAACATCTCTCCTAGTGACAATGACTGCAGCTGTCTACAAATTTACAAAAAAAAATAGGGTACAGAATTAAACGTGAATATGTGTGTATGTGTTTGTCAGCTAGTCACATAAAGAAGATCTGCAACCACAGGGTGAAGGTAGGGGGACAAGGGTTAAAAATTACAGCATGTCTCTGTTACTGCAGGAAGGAAGAACAATTTCCTATGTAGCTTCCACAGCTGGTTCCAATTCCATTACTGTTTCGATTACTAATTCTCCCATGCCACCCATAAATTACCTTCAAAATATTAACATTTAAGTTCTCTTATAGCAGCAGAATTTTATGTAATGTGACATGAGAATAAATTGCTAAGTGACTTTAACTATGCATCTGGAAAGAGGAAAAGATACATTTATATTGTATGGACTTGAGGTCCATGCTTGTTAGAAAGACACCTTCCTTCATGCTTCACTCAGGTAAATTATTTTATCTAAAGCTTATGGCAGAAGAAAGCAGTGCATTAGGGCCAGATTATGTACCTCACATTGCAAAGATGGTTGTAATACCATTTGTTGTTGTAATGTTGTAATGTCAAGATGCTCAAGGCAAGTACTAAGCACTAGGTGACCATGAAATGAAAATGGTATCCTGGCTTTATTTGGAATCATAAAGCAAATAACTGCAAAATGTTGTGTCGAACAATTAAGAAACATGCTTGTTTTCTATGCATTTATATGGTATCTTTTACTACAGTACCTATATGTGTTGAGATCTCTCCAGCATATTTTATCAAAATTACTGATTTCATACATACAGTCTGAAAATTCCAAATTATTACAATTAAACCTGACAGGACACACAACTAGACAGAGAGCCATTGATTTCTACAAAGCAATCAAACTAAAACTGTTCAGTATGGCTCAGCTCAGTTATACAGGAGAAGAACAAAGACCTCAACACATCTTTCAGCAGAATGTTGCCCATGTTAAATCCAAAAGTTATTATAGTCATTCTTTAAGGAGCCTGAAGTATATGAGTATACAGAAGCAATGCTTTTACTTTTTAACCCAGACTAAGATAAAGACAACAGACAACATTTTAACTGTGTGCACAGAAAAAGAACCAAAGAAATCAACATCATACCTGACTGAAATGTCTCATTTCACAGATTTTTACTGACATTAATTAAGATCTCATACATTTTTCTTCCTTCACAACATACAGAAGATACAGTAAATTGGATACATTGTATGATACCTCCCCTTATTCAATAGGTTTCTTGATCTTCACAAAGAGTTGCTGATGATACTCCATACTATACAAAGATTATGTGAGTTACAGGATAAAATCTTCCTTTCATAATCTGAAGTTTAAATTTGGATTATATTATTCAAATGAAATTTATATTAATTGTGTGTATAATAAACTTGTTAACTTAGTGTACTAGGTTACAATGTAAAATATTCCAGAAGGTCTATATTCTATCTCCATCTTCATTAACTGTTAAATCAGGAGGGGCAGTGTTTTCCTTACCTCCTCCCCCGGACTATCTCCTGTTAATGGCCCATCAATGCCTTGCCCCATGAGTCATAGATAACTCCCTCCAGGAGCCATTTGTGTTTAATGGGCCATTAAGGACCCACCACATGACTCATAGAATGACATCAGCCCATTGTGAGATGCTCCACCCTGGGGGAGTAGCCAAACATTCCCACCTGGATGTAATCTGGGCATTTGGACAGAACAGGCATCTGCCTTCTACTGGATTCCCAGAGGAGCAGCCTTCTCTCCCACTGGATTCCCAGAGGAAGGACCAGACTCTTCAACATCACCACTGGAGGAAAACTCTGCCCTTCTACAGGATTTCTGCTTCAGCAGAACCATCTGTCACCCCAGGAGGACTACTGGAGCCACCATTCAAACTGGACTGCTACCAACACCCTGACTGACAGGGTGTTAGGTTGTATTCTAACTGTCAGGTTTTGTTTTTTTGTTTAATACTGCATCTTGTTCTAATTTTCCTATTAGGTTGTAGTTTGTTGGGTTCTTTTGTTTTATTTTATTTTGTTTATACATATTAAAGAACTGTTATTCTTATCCTCATATCTTTGCCTAAGAGCCCCTTTAAATAATTTGGAGGGAGAGGGTTTGCATTTTTCTGTTCCAGGAGGGGCTCCTGCCTTCCTTGGCAGGCACCTGTCTTTCAAAACCAAGGCACCTAGGTGAAATGGATTAACAACAATATACATCTTCAACTTGGTCATAAAGGACAGTTACCAATATACCTTTAGTTCATATTAATCTAGTAAAAAACTTTTCATATATTCAGATGAAACTCTACAATTACTTTCTTTGCAAGAGTTAAGAAAGCAAAGCACAGTCCACAGATATGAAGAACTCCAGATTTCAGATGACATACCTACTATATATCTGCTGTAAAATTTTCAATATGACAATTGCTTTTGTGCTTGTATGCTTTAAACAGGATTAAATGTCCCACCTTACAGGTCTGTTATGCAGATACTCCAGTAAATATAGGAGGTTTGTTCATTGAGCCACTCAGATGCCACCAAGACAGAAATCATTATTAATGGCTATTATTTAAAAACAATCATTGAACAGTTTAAGCTGATAGGGACCTGAAAAGGCCATCTAGTCCAATGCCCCTGCAAAGAACTGGGATATCTTAACTACATCAGGTTGCACAGACATCTGTTCAACCTGGACTTGAATTTTAGTTTCCAGGGATGGAGCATGTACCATCTCTCTCTGGGTAACCTGTTCCAGTGGTTTACCAGCCTCAGAGTAAAGAGCCTTGTATCTAAGCTAAATCAACCCTCTTTTAGCTCAGTTCCATGACTCCTTGCTCAATAACTACAGATCCTCCTAAAATGTTGGTCTCTATCTTTCTTGTGGGTCTCCTTTAGGTACTGGAAGGCTGCAGTAAGGTCTCCTGAGTGCCTTCTCTTCTTCAGGTCCCAATTCTCTCAGCCTCATACAAGAGGTGCTGCAGTCCTCTGAGCATCTCTGTGGCCCTTCCCTGGACTCACTCTGAGAGGTTCCTGTCCTTCTCTTTATGCTGGGGATCCCAGAGCTTGAGGTGGGCCTCACCACAGCAGAACAAAGGGGCAGAATCCCCTCCCTAATAAGCTTTGTGTATAATGCTTACAAGTGCAGTCTTGCTGCTGTTGCTGAGAAAACATAACTCTGGATTGACTGATTGGTGAGGTTCCTAGGGAATGCATGATTCCATAACTACTGTTTCCATTTCAAAAAGCAAGCTTAAGAAATCCTCTAGATCTTCCCCTGTAATAAGCAAGCCTAACATGCTATTCTATCAAAAAAGAAACAAAAGTAAAAAGTACGCCAAAAATGTGCATGAGAGAAGCAGAGAGCTCATAAACACTTACTGGTTTTTCACAGGAAAGGCTGAAGTGGTGGGCAGGAACATATGACCCATAAAATAATCTGAATCAAATGCAGTCCAAGATTTTTCACTCNTCCTGTCCTTCTCTTTATGCTGGGGATCCCAGAGCTTGAGGTGGGCCTCACCACAGCAGAACAAAGGGGCAGAATCCCCTCCCTCCCCTGCTGCACATGGTGCTCTGGATGCAGCCCACGCTTTTGGGGCTGCAAGCACATATTGTCAGGTCATTTCCAGCTTTTAATTCCCAAGTTCATCTTGGTAGGGTTGCTCTCCATGGCTTTGTCCTCTGAGGATGTAAAAACAGACAAAAAGCCTCTTCACAATGCCANAGCTCATAAACACTTACTGGTTTTTCACAGGAAAGGCTGAAGTGGTGGGCAGGAACATATGACCCATAAAATAATCTGAATCAAATGCAGTCCAAGATTTTTCACTCATATTTGTTCAAATTCCCTGTTATGGACATATTCCAGACAACTCATAAGGAAGCCAAAACAAGGATTCCCGATTTTGCATAGTTTGCTGCACTTGGGCAGCATTTAACTCCTGTTTCTGGAATTCATTCTGTAAGCCCAAACTCTTCACATTAACCTCATGTTTGACATCCCCCTTGAACATGTGATTCACGAAATGACGTGGTTTAGTTCTGAAACTAATGCTATCTCACATAACACCTACTGCTGTCCCAGACTTGACTGTTTCCCAAGCCTCTTAGGAATTCACATTTCACCTCTCGGGAGCCACACAAATGGACAGTAGACATGCTTACAAATCAAACTGTTTTGCAGTGAGTTTTTCAATGCCATTATTCTGTTTACAGAATAATTGCAAAGTACATGTCATTTGAAAGCACTTTTCTTTCCATGCCTGCTCTCAGAATTTACCTGGCCTTCCATATCATAAATTTCAGATACTCTGGAGCCTCAGTTCATTTAGCTACTACAAGTAGTATCCAGTCTGAGACAGCAAAAATGGATCTCTGTATAGAGAATGATGGCAATCCCTTGTCTTTAGGTTCCTCTCATGAGATCTGCTAAACTACTGCAGACAGGGAGAAACCGCCTTCATTTTATTTAGTGAGTAAATTTAGGAAGCTTAGTATTCACTACGTAAATCAATTCTTCAGAAATTACTGTATAGGGCAATCTATTAAAATGGGAAAGCCTTTAAAATGCAGAAACCCTGACACTGGGTAAGGTGTTCCTACCTGTGAACCACTTAAGTGTTAGAATTTCAAAGAAATACAGAATTAAGAAAACAGAGAAAGCAAAAGAATCCTGCTTTTAAAGCAAAAACATTAATTTGAGACAAACAGGTATAAAAATTATTAAAACCTACTCTAAGTTATTCACGCATTCTGAAATCCTCACAGTCACTGCGATACTGAACAATTCCAGTAGCATGGACCATAGGTGAAGGAACAA
Organism: Bombycilla garrulus; assembly: GCA_013400315.1. NCBI lineage: Eukaryota > Metazoa > Chordata > Aves > Passeriformes > Bombycillidae > Bombycilla > Bombycilla garrulus. The sequence goes on from VXBU01000249.1 coordinate 18,493, forward strand.
GCTAGAAAGAGTGAGCAAATACATATAAATAGATTTTTGCAGCTGGTTGTGGATATCAAGGACTTACAAGTATCTATTAATACTGACAGGGACTGGGCAGATAGAAATTGCACTATTAAGATTTTGCACAATAAAGGGAGTGGGACAGTTCTGGCTAAGACACTGGAATTTTTCATAAAGTTACATATTTCCTCCAAATGATACTTACTGTTCTAGTGTCCACAAACTTGTAGTTAAAGAACTCAAATAAACAATAAGCTATAATACTGCACATGATTTAACCTATCCACCCCAAAGGATGAAAGACCTGAGATGACCTTCTTAGAACTTGTAATTACAACAAGGTATGGTATGTTAAGCCTCATGCTTACACAGTAAGCCCTTCTCACTGTAAAAGTGCCAAGCTCAGAGATTATTATCAGTGTGCCTCCTGCATACCTTTACAGCAAGAAGAATGGCACACAGCAAGGTCAGGCAGTGCATTGTCAGGGGCTGCCACACAGTATTTTCAAAGCCCCTACATAATCTAAAGCTGAGTTGTTTTCTTTGATGAAAGATGAGTTGTCACAGGTTACATATAAATTAAATATTATCTACTCAACTTATTTCAACTAGAAACATTCTGCACATGTTTGGATTCTCATCAGCTCTTGGCCTGCAAGATAAACTTTCTAACACAGAAAGCCTAAATCTACCAATGATCTTTCTTTTACATGACCTGTGACTCAATCACTCCTGATTTCATTTTCTTTATCTACAAAAACTTCAATACCTACAAGGAGCTTTGAACCAAAAACAAAGGAAGTTCTAGGAAGTTCTAGTTACTGGGAACTTCTCCAGTTCAATTTAGTTCTGAAAATGAGCCAATTACCTTAGTAGCTATGTAATCATAACAGAAAACACAGCATAAAAATACATTTGCATTTACACATAAATTTGGTTTAAAATGCTCAAAAAAGAAAAAAAAAAAAAATCACTAGCTATATTCCAAAAAAGTGAACACACAAGAAATGCCAAGGTTGAATCCAGAAAAAAAAAAAATAAAAATCTTACTATACTTGGAACCCAAGTAGGTTCTATAAACATATAACCATCAGAAGGAAACATGAATCTGCAATTATGCATTTTTAATTTCTTTTTCTCACCATACTTTGGAAATTTTCAACAGTTTAAGTATTAGTCTCAGTAACATTAACTCTTCTTCAGACACCACCCACAAGATGCAGCTAGATATAAAATTTTACCAGAGTACTTGGGTAACTTCTGTGATATTATCCCACATACTCAAACTTGGTTGCAGAGTCCATCAGAAGGATACTCCCTAAAAGTACTGGACGGAGTTGCAGCTTCCATTAGTTCCTACACTATGAGACGATTCTCAAGAAGTAAACGAACGCAAATTGTATTAAACTCCAGTGTTAAACTACAGCTGACAGCTATTATATTTTTTACAAGATAAGACCATATTCATAACTATCATGTGAATACGGCAGATGCTTACTCAAAATAGCCTTATAAATAGCATAGTTATAACAGAATAAGATTTAGTGACATTCATTTTACTCAGAGAAATTAATATTTCTGCTGAAAATGCATTGAATTATTTTACTACTACTCATACATAGAAAAACAGAATGCAGTTTCTTATTTGGACAACAAGACTTTGAGAAATCACAGGAAACTACAACTAGTTTTTTTCATAAATTCACTGTCTATTCCAATGTATCATAATTGTCCTCTCTAAGGAAAAAAAAAATATGGCCAGCAACTGAACTAAGCTTTACACCACTAATTCAGAGATAATTGAAAGGATCTGCCTTTAAACCTGCAGTTGTCCAATGCAAAAACTTTACTACTTACAGGCTTGCACTGTCACAAATATAAATATTAGTTATTTTAAAAATATTTTTCATTAGTTCCTTTACAGAAAGAAGAAAAATATGAGAGTCACAAGAGATAGGAATACAAGCAGGAATGGGACAGAGAGGATGAGAGAGGATGAACAGAATACCTGATCCCTAAAAGGCACCTTAGAAAAAACAATCATTTACAAGAGAATACTGCTGTGAAAAAAAGAAAAACAATAGATGAAAAAGGAAAAAAGCCTCAAACCAACTGGCTGTTCTCACTAAAGAAAATGCTAGATAAGGCAGCATTTAATCACAGAACAGAGATACAAATCCAAAGGACTCTGAGAAAAGAAATGTAATAAATGCCAAGTTAAAACAAATGAAGTTATTTTAAAAAACTAGTTATTATACCATTGACATGAAAGAAATCCATGTCAGGATTTTTAAACTATTTTCTATTGATATGTAGTGTGATGTTTACTCTGGCATTATTATTTCTAGAATTTAAATTTGGTTGATACACTTGTAATGAGTCAAAAATGATCCCACTTGTATATGTGACCAAACATTTAACCTTGTGTGCCTGCACACCCATGCATGTCATCCAAATGAGACAGCATTTTTTAAACATGGAAAAGTAAATGTATGAAAAAAAACAAAAGTGATATAAAAAAGGCAACCAGTACATGGGGGTTTATATCTTCTCAAGAATTCTAATATTTTCTACAGGAAAATTTATGGAGATAAAAACCAATTTATTTTTAGATGGTCTTAAGGCATTTAAAATGCCATAGAATACTCATAAAGACCAAGACTTGACACGGCAGACCAAGAAGAGGTTGCCTTTAAAATGATTCAGCACTCTGCGTCACAGTGAGCTTATAAAAACAGGGATATGCAGTTTGTAGACACTGAGGACGATTAAGCTACTTAAATTTTCTTTCGAATTTCCATTTCTGACATTTTTGGTACTCAGCAGAAAAGGCAGCAAATGAACTTCAAGAAAGAATGTCACTGGGAAATATCTTGTGTTTAAGACAATAGCAGTTACTTCATGCTATCAGTTTTGCAAGAGACACACTCTGACTATTTGAATTGCAAAAAGTTACAAATCTGCTGGCACTGAAAACCAGTTGATGCCCAGAGATGTGCATGATATGCACATCTGCCTTCTCTGCAGAAACCAGCATGTTCCAAAACACCCCAAGTAACAGGCTGATTACAAATCCAGACTATGCATGAAACATTTAAGATTACTGAGCTTAGAAAGAAACACACTGCTGCATAAATCCTAAATAACCTCTCCATCCTCCAACTAATCTTCCAAAAATGATAATTCCGTTTTTAACAGGAAAGAAAACAAGAAAAAGCTACACATTATTTCTTTATAGTTTTGTTTCCCTCTTTAAATAAAAGTATTAAGTCCCATGGATTTCCTTTAGTACATAGTAGCAAAGAACAGCTAACTCACACAAGCTAGTAGAGGCAGATATTAATATAAAATTTGTCCTCATTCATAGGACATTGCAACTCTAATAATGGTTATCAGCTCTTTCCGACGCCTGAATTAATCTAGAAATACACATCCTACAGTAAGTGATGGGGAAATATCACTATATTTGTGATATTTGTGAAATACTTGACTGAAAAAAAACAAGCTATACTTTCTAATATTTCCACTAAAATAATCCCTATCAATAAGAACTCAAGATTCTGCTTTCAGTCCAGATACTTGAATTAATTAAGATAACTCTTGAAAGCCGTTTTTTTCCCACAAAAAAAAAAAAAAATTTCTGTGTAGAAAAATAAGTTCTATTCCTGATTTCTATAGCTCTTCCAGAATTCATTTCCTGCATTGTCCTGGTTCCAGCCCAGATCAGCACAACGGGGCATGGACATGACATTATACTACTCAGTTACACCTCATGTCAGTACTAGGGGCAGGGAAAAGGGACTCTTCTAAGAAGAATGGCATCATTCCTTTTCCAGTCACCAGAAACCATTCACCTTTGCTTAACTATCCCAAGCATGGAGACCATTTTCCATGTAAATCTACCTCTCTTTGCACACTTTAGTTATTAATATTCTTGCTGTTACTCTTTGCTTTCCTATCTATTGTTGTAACCAGTAAATTGTTCTTATCTCAACCCATGATCTCTGCCTTTTGTCTCCCACTAGAGGGAGGGAGGGGAGCAGCTCATGGCTTTCTTTTTAATGGGAGTGCTAAATTGGGGATACCATTCCCAAACCATTACATGGTTCATACTCATTGTTGCATGAAAGATGACCTAAGGGGCTCTGTACTGCAAAAGGTCACCATGACTGACTGAGTTCAACCCTTATTTAAGATCTTGTGTTGCACCATATGAGAATGCTCACTGAAATTAATTCCACACATTCAAAGAATCCAAATCAAAATCTTGACATAGTACCACTTACTCTAAAAACTGGTTCCAAGCTAGCTGCTAAAGAGGGCTGCAGAAACTATGCAAGAAGACTAAAAGTTCCAGGAAGGCTGGTGCGCATCTGTGGTGTTTCCACTGCCCCTCAATGCAATTGTGGGGAATAAAAAGAGGGGGGAAAAAAAGGGAGAAAGAAGTGTATTGATATTAGCTGGCAATACGAGGGTTAAGAAGACTGCTCCACCCAAGAGTTATCTCCACCTTGAAAGCAAACTTTGCTGCAGCACACCATGCACTTTCATTTATTAAACACTGGTTAACTAATTAAACTTGGAAATAAAGATGAAAGTCACAAATTACCCGCTTTCTTTAGTAGAAGAAAACTGTCTGTGTCTTCTGTTTCATTAATAGTGTAAAAGCAAAAATACACCACTGGCATACTCAGTGCCACTTACAAAACTGGAGGTCCATGTCTGCAGTCCCACTGAAGTCAAAACAATATTTACATGATGTCATCCTCTAACCTTAAATAATGAACTGAGCTTCATGAGATGGCTATATATCAGCTATTTGCATAAAGCCCTACTTCAGAAAACTGAACAGGAAGCTCCCTAATGCTGCTACATAAAGGTTTATCTGAACTATTTATTTTATATTGGGAAATAAGAGTTACATAACATATCAACTTTTTGCTATTCTTGCATATGATGCTTATATGAACGTAACATTTACTTAAGGAACTAATGTTCTTATATAAACAGATGCAGGATCTTAGAAGAAAACTGAAAAAGAAGTCTTTATCTTATCTGTCATTAAGCAACTGAGACATTTCAAGAAGTGGTTCTGCAGTACCAACAGATTTAAAACAGATACTGTTAAAAATTAAAATACTTTTAAGTAAAATAAGGGAATACACAGTTTACAAAAGCACATTTCAAAAGCCTCAGAACTTCACAAAAAGCCATGGTTAGTAGAAAGTCACACAAATGATTTTTTATTATTATTCTGATCCTCTAGAGAAAGTAACTATTGGTTTCTGAAAGGAAATCAGAAAAGGGGCTTCTTTCTTTCTGTATTTGGTTATTTGAATATTAATCTTTTGTTACAATGGTATGACAAATAAACATTCATGAATAGTACACAAGGTAATGCAGTAAAATACTATCCAAGATTGTAAGAATTTGAAAATTATTTTATTAGGCTTTAAAATACAAATAAAAGGATAAGCAGGAGTAAAAGAAGGAAGTTCAGTGTGATTTTTGTGTGATCTGGATACTGTTAGCATCAAGTATGTATAGTCCCTGTATACTGCTAAGTGCTCACTTGCAAATAAGAGATGCCATTGCAGCAGTTGTAAAACACTATGTGTGGTAGTCTCACATTCATAAAAATCCAAAGCCATCTTTTAAACAAACAGCAGACATTCCTATAGTCAACAAAATTGCTCTCCAAGGATTCCACTGGAGTGGTCTGCAATTCTAACAGTTTAACATAAACCATTTGTTCATCAAAAATCCTATGAAGACTTGCTTCGGAGAGGAAGTGTAACTGCATGTCACTTACATTCTTCCTTCAAATCCAATCCTTTTACATTATTTATTCACCCCCATGAACAAATGTTTCAAATACTTGTTATCATTCATTTCATTTTCCTCTTGATTCTAACAAGAGTACTTTGTACCTGTATTTGTCATTATTCTGTTTAGAGCACAAACTTTTCAAAAATATAACAGTCACATGCCAAATACAGAGGAAGCCTGCTATCTTCAATTTGTGTTTTCCATAGTGATGCCAACAAGGTCAAATACAGTGTGACCATTGCTGTTAGCTCCCTGGCCAAATTTAAAAAGATTTTATATGTCTTAGCACTGATAGAAACAATATGCTATTTGTGCTTATTTTTAAAAGTATATTGGAAATTTGTTGCAACTGCCAAAAAATGCATCAAGCATCACATAAAGAGGCAACCACCACTTCATTTTGACTGTAAGTGGTTTTGCTTCTCAAAGAATAAATTAATTTCAGTATCTTTACCTCCAAAGATCCCAACTTCTACTGAAGTAAGGAAAGTAATATTCAGGCTAGAATGTACAAATGCCATTGCATGTACCAATGTACAACATTGCATTGAATATATCATCACATGTACCATTGCAACTACCCATTCTTGTTAAATAATATTGTATCAAAAGTTCAGTCTTGTGACTAGATAAACATTCAAAATATGTGCTTAGAAAGACTTTGATTTTTTTTTTTTCTTCAGGGGTTGGTCTCAGAATTGTACAGTCTCAAGATTATGTATGCCTTGTTAAAGGCAAACATACTTGGCAGAAAAAAACCTAAAAGTCTACTATCCTTCCAAGTACAGTAGAGGACATTATCTTCCACAAAATCTTCTGGCTATAAAGAAATCAAGGGTCTCGGAGGGATGAGCATGAGGATCCCGTGTTTCAACCGTGGAAGGTTTATAGCCACAGCATATATGGCCTTGAGATGAAGAACACCTTGCATCACTCTTAACAGCTCCCTCTTCAAACACAGAAGTGGTACCAGCAGCTCCTAAAGAAGGCTTTCTACACGCTACACCAACAAAAGCCGACCTGGTAAAGGGTCTCTAAAGGAGCTGATAAAATAANAAGCAACTGAGACATTTCAAGAAGTGGTTCTGCAGTACCAACAGATTTAAAACAGATACTGTTAAAAATTAAAATACTTTTAAGTAAAATAAGGGAATACACAGTTTACAAAAGCACATTTCAAAAGCCTCAGAACTTCACAAAAAGCCATGGTTAGTAGAAAGTCACACAAATGATTTTTTATTATTATTCTGATCCTCTAGAGAAAGTAACTATTGGTTTCTGAAAGGAAATCAGAAAAGGGGCTTCTTTCTTTCTGTATTTGGTTATTTGAATATTAATCTTTTGTTACAATGGTATGACAAATAAACATTCATGAATAGTACACAAGGTAATGCAGTAAAATACTATCCAAGATTGTAAGAATTTGAAAATTATTTTATTAGGCTTTAAAATACAAATAAAAGGATAAGCAGGAGTAAAAGAAGGAAGTTCAGTGTGATTTTTGTGTGATCTGGATACTGTTAGCATCAAGTATGTATAGTCCCTGTATACTGCTAAGTGCTCACTTGCAAATAAGAGATGCCATTGCAGCAGTTGTAAAACACTATGTGTGGTAGTCTCACATTCATAAAAATCCAAAGCCATCTTTTAAACAAACAGCAGACATTCCTATAGTCAACAAAATTGCTCTCCAAGGATTCCACTGGAGTGGTCTGCAATTCTAACAGTTTAACATAAACCATTTGTTCATCAAAAATCCTATGAAGACTTGCTTCGGAGAGGAAGTGTAACTGCATGTCACTTACATTCTTCCTTCAAATCCAATCCTTTTACATTATTTATTCACCCCCATGAACAAATGTTTCAAATACTTGTTATCATTCATTTCATTTTCCTCTTGATTCTAACAAGAGT
>VXBU01000249.1:26715-37803 GCA_013400315.1 Bombycilla garrulus
TTAGAAAGACTTTGATTTTTTTTTTTTCTTCAGGGGTTGGTCTCAGAATTGTACAGTCTCAAGATTATGTATGCCTTGTTAAAGGCAAACATACTTGGCAGAAAAAAACCTAAAAGTCTACTATCCTTCCAAGTACAGTAGAGGACATTATCTTCCACAAAATCTTCTGGCTATAAAGAAATCAAGGGTCTCGGAGGGATGAGCATGAGGATCCCGTGTTTCAACCGTGGAAGGTTTATAGCCACAGCATATATGGCCTTGAGATGAAGAACACCTTGCATCACTCTTAACAGCTCCCTCTTCAAACACAGAAGTGGTACCAGCAGCTCCTAAAGAAGGCTTTCTACACGCTACACCAACAAAAGCCGACCTGGTAAAGGGTCTCTAAAGGAGCTGATAAAATAAAAACAGGACATAAAATCTCTGAACTTCATTTAAAAGGGCAGTAAAACCTATAAATATGTTTTGTATCACATTTTATTTAATACTGGCAAAATCACCTCTAACTTTGAAGAACCTCACAGTCAACAAATACACGCCTCTTAATGTTCTCACTAAATATTTCCAGAAACAAACTCACAGGACCCTAAGTACCTATCTGTAGGGAAAACATTCTAAAACTTTTCATATTCTGTCATGTTACAAATTAATTAAAATCCATATCACCCAACAATAAGCATGGTGTTACATACAGCAGAGAAGGCTTGGCCTTATTAAGTTCTGCAGAAATCAAGCAATAGAGATCTTGCAAGTACACTCTAGGAAACAACTGGTAATCATGAACTCTGGGACACTCAGTGTGGCGACCCCTAATTTTGTTTGTACCTTCAGTTATGGTTGTGCCCTACCCACCCCCCNGACTGGTTGATAGGTTGTTCCTGCCCTCTGTTCCGGGCCAGTATTTAAGGTGCTGTTCAGAGCTGTTCTGGTTCTTTGTTCCCTGGAATCTCTTGTATAAGCTTCTCCCTGTTCAAATGCGTCCTGGAGCAAAGAGCCCTTCTTTCCCTTTTTCCTTTGCTTCGTCTTCACCTTCCTCACCCTCACAGCAAGCAGGGGCTTGCTAGCTCTGCTAGCCAGCGCTGCCAATTCGCAATCCTAGACTGACTCGTTGTGTGACCCCTCTGGGGCACCTGTGTCGGTGGCGCGGGACACCACGCCACCTGGGAGAGCTAGCCACAGCTCCAGAAGGGCCGTGACACTCTGTTGAAGAGGAGATGAGCAAACACTCCATGCCTTTTTATCAAAGACCAGCACTCCCTAAGGGAACTACCTTTTTAGCTTCCTCTCCATATGATGATCTCTGTTTCTTGAGTACTCTTTTCTTTACAGCTTCTGTTTGATTCTCTCAGATTGGAAGAGAGCTTGCAAATGTGTTTTAACTCACTTTGGATATAATCCTTCTCAATCTTTGCATCACCAGTAACAATGTCAATGATCCTTAATAAAATGCCTCAATTGTTCCAAATTTAATATAAGCAAAACACATTTATTTCATTTTCATTGATAAGACCTAAGAACATGTCATGCATAGATATGGAAAAAAGCATTTGCTTCATGTTTATAGAGGAAGGTAACACAAGTAAATTGAAAGTTACGGTTAACTGCCGCCTATTTTTTTTCTCAATAACTAGAAATATTTAAAAGATAATGCCTCCCACCGTCAAAACCAGACTTTTCTGTCTCTGTTGCATACAAAAAATTGCTTTATTTAGCTTACCATATATCTTCCTCTTTAGACAAGATGAAACATGACTGGGTAAATAAGATTTTCAGCAGTTAGAGGACAAACAATTCTCAGACTAAATCTTACAAATCCTTAGGATGACTAAAATTCCCATAACATTTATTTATTTTTACAACACCGTAAGTTTTAGTCTGGTACCATAGCCAAATTCTAATTGGGGCAATTACAGTCCACTTAAATTCTCCATCTAAATCAGCAGGAAATGGTTTCCTTCCATTCTGAACAAGTATTACTGGTATGTCCTGTTAAACTCCTGAAAAAAAAATTTAAATATCTCCAAATAATTTTAAAACCTAAAATACAGCTATGCTATCATTTTGGAAACAGACCAAATCAGAGTACAGCCTTGGGCTGTGAAGAGGCCCAAGGCTGTACTTGTTTCAGGGACATAATTACAATATGATTAGTATCCCTTTGGTGCTGCAGGCAGAAACAGTTCTCTGTTCCAAAGGACAAAGAACTGTAACACAGCTCCAAACAGAAGCTAAATCCTTGCAAATCCATCTGGCAAAATTTTCAACAATCACTTTTACCTGCTGCCTCAAGCCAGAAAAAGTGTCACAAGATGCTAACACTACATTAAGTGTTGTTAAAGATCTCAGCACATTTTCTAATGATATGTAGTGGAGAGCATTAACAAATATACAGTCTGTTTGTAAAGTCTTCTAGCATGTGTCATCCATTCCCCCGAAAATGCTTATGCCCTAGATTTAAATCTGCCTGCCTACCAATCCTGACACAACTGCTCTTGCTAGTCTTTGTCCCTCTTCAGACAGATTTTGAGTGCACAGATATCAGACAGACTCCTAGTGCATTTTGCCAGGGAAAAAAAGCTGGCCAAGCTTCTATCTTATTTCCCAGTCCAAAATTTACCACATGCAATATTGCCCTCATAATCCATTTGCTGTCTTGTAAAATAAGCTGTTTTCTCTTTGAAAGATTTTCCCAAAATTTTCTAGACGGGTTCAGATCACAGGATAGATCAGCCCTGAAAAACTTCACATTTCAGAAGACATTCCGTTTCCTCCCTCACCCTCTCAGCTTACAACCATGTGAAAAATGGACATTGACGATCCCACCAAGTTTTTACACCATTAGAAGAAAAGGCACCACAGAAAAGCAAGTGCTGATCACAACTCTAAGAGCCAGCTTTAACTTTCCTCACTCTCCAAATTAATGCAAGCCTTTTATATAAAACAGGATACTAAACCAAGAGGAAAGTATCAGAGGGAATTAATATCTCATGTGCCTGTGGTCCTTAAAAGGTACTTGATAGAGCAGTATTCCTTACACTAGTACAGAACAAGCACTGTAACACATTTGGATAAATACTCACAAGCATATTGTGGTTTGTTAAGAGCCGTCACTTTTGACACAAAAGGAATTGAATTATACTAAATTAGTGAGTCGTTTAATCTAAATATTTATTTGTTAAATGTAACTAATCATCAGTATCAACACAGATTAAACAAATCCAGAAAAATCCTTTAAAACAGCACCAGGAAGACTTGCATATATCAAATGAACTTGCATCAATTTGGAGAAAAAATACCTTAAGTCAGAATTCACACATTTAATACAATACCTAAGACTCTGATAACAAAATTATGTTTGGTCTGTATCACAGGTGATTTATACAAATTAAAAAGATGCATAATACTAAAAAAAAATAAATAACAGTGTCAATTCAAAACATTCAGCAATTAACTAATATTAGTCATTTTTCCATAAAGAAACAAGAAGGTCTGAAAAATTTCCATCAAAGAAAAAAAAACAGCAGCTACTCTTTCACTTTAATGTTTATCCAGTAAAATAACTCATGTGAGCTGGGCAGTCCTGGGCCAACCCTGGACTCAAAATTTGTCTGTCACACAGCAGAGGCAGATGTTAATGCTGACAGTCTGGAAAGCAAAAACAACTGAACAAGCAATAGTAAAAAAAAACCCACATCTTAAGTCAGGCTTGAGAGACAGTGGGAAAATGTCAGGATGAAGCCAGTATGTTGGTGTATTTTATCTGTCATACAAAATGCACAAGACTTCAGATTACAAATTAGATACTGCAATACCTAGAACTACTAAAGAAAAATTTGATTCCTTCAGGATCAAAACCACAGATACTTGTGTTTTAAAGAAATTATTTCAGCAGCAAAATATGATAAGAAAAGAGAGACAGTTTCACACTACATCTGGGGAGAAAATATTCAGCTATCAGTTTCTCCTGTCTCAGTTCTGCACCCATGCATACCAACCGCAGGCTGTGTACAAGCAAAAGAAAGGAATCACAGAGTTACCATAACTGCAACACCTGTCTTCCTTGGGGCTCACAAGATCATACTGTGATCACCAATCGATCAACAGGAAACCAGGAAAGCACAGCTGCTTCCCGAATCCCTTCACGGGAAAGAAAATAGCTGAGTTCATGAGCAGCAGTAAGGAAAGGCTCTAGACCCCAAAGGCCTCTGGCATTCACACTGACACAAAATCTCCCCAGTTATAAATTAACTGTTTAGACTGAAAACCCACAAGTCTCATATTTCTGCTGCTCTGCTTAATCTCAACCAAATCTATTCTAGACTGTTTTGTAATATTGTCTTAAGTTCAGACAACCTTAAATCACAGCAGACTGCAAGTTACCTTTCTGTCTGAAACTTTTCATTAGGGTCTTTCAACTCTGGTCACCAGTAACTTCATTTCATCAAGCTAGTTGTAGCATTATTCAGATACGTATGAATAAAAAATAAATACCAGCATCTTGTTAGAAATTAAAACAATGAGCACAGTGACTACTGAGAAAGACAGGCTAAAGTAAAGTAAGCTGTTTCTGCAAATTGTTTTCCCTTTGGCATTCTGGAGAAGTTGGCACCAAAAAAATAGTAATTTTTAATATAACATGACCCATAGCAACTGAAACCCACTGAGTCTATGATGCCCTCAGGAACAGAGATCGACTCCACAGAGTCCTAACAGCTAAAAGTTAAGAGAATTCCTTACACATGTCAACAGTGAGTAAACTCAAGAGTTTATGTCATTCTAAAAGAAAATCCCAGATTTATCTGTGCAGGGTTCACTGAGATAGAACATGTCATCTGTGGGGTACAGATATGACCACAGGAGATATGGGACTAAAATGTACAGTCTGGTGCGGTGGTCTCCGCTGTCCCGGGAGACCTCGCAATGTACAGAAAAGTCCAGTTTTCCAACCCGCCTTGCTGAAGGAATAGTCTGGAGTTGTTTGTTCGTGTTCTCAAGGCAGTTTATTAGTTCCTTATCAAAAGTAGATTTCTCTGCCCTGCCTGGGTCAACACAGCAAGCATCCAGAGACACACTGTGCCCGCCCCAGGTGAGCTCTAATCTTTTATACTAANCAAAGTTGATAACCTGTTCCATGGATTAGAATCAGAGCCACAGGCATTCTCAGTATCAATCCAGGGTCTCTGACACCTCTGGCAAGGCTGAAAAGCCTCCTGACCAGGTTTTGGGTCAGCCAAAGGCATCATAGGAACCCCCCGGGTTCCAACAGTCTGGTAATTAAAGAAATCCATAGGCAACAGTGAATCAAGTGAATCAGACAAAGTGATATAAATACCTAAGACACCAGAATTTCCCATTACTTATCCCCTGCAGGTAAACAAAAAACAAGAAAGAAAACTTGGTCATCGCATAAGTATAGGCTCACTCTAAAAATAAGTTATGTCATGGGTTAAGAAGTTCCTCTCATGCATTTAAAATGAGTTCTCTAAACTTTAAAATGTAAGTTCAAAACATGCAAGGTAAGGGATGTTATAGAAAAAGAACAAACAAACTGAATTCCCAGTAACAACAAAAGAAAAATCAAAAGGAAAGCCTTGGGACACCTGGAAATTCAGGATTTTTTTTGAGTTTCGTTTACATTTGTGTAACAGGACATACAGGTCTTTTTCTGTTACCAGATGGTTCAAAAAAGCAATAAGGCTGTTTTCACAGGACTCGTATCATTGTTGTTACACATGGAAACCATCACACAAAACCCAATGCCACAAAATATTTGATCCAGGCAGTTTTGAAGAACAAACATCAAACCATTAATCTTTTCACAGAATCATCAAATAATCAAGGTTGGAAGAGACCTTTAAGATCACTTGGTCCAACCCAGCACTACCACTCTAAACCCTTAAACCACTAAACCACATCACCCAGTGCTAGATCCAGATGCCTTTTAACTAAATAGAGGAAGGCTGGTTAACTGAATATCTGTGATACCAAGGTTAGGCTGTTGGGGGTTCTCTTGATTTCAACATAGATAGAAAAATCTGTCTTCTTAACAATGAACTGGAACTTATTAACTGGACTTTCTTAACAAGTTCTGGAATTTATTTAGAAAAAAGCAAATGAAAATAAACACAAATTAACAGAAACAACCAACCAAAAAGCCCTCAGTTACCAGATTTAATTTCTTAAAAACAGTTCTGGCACAATTGTTCTCCCCAGATTCAAGCTTACCTCTGCCTTCTCTTTCTTGTACAAAATTCTACAGATGCTTTGCAAAATAAACCATTTAAAATACCCATATTAAGTATTTATTTATCTAGTTATTTCATAATATGGAAACAAAAAAGTAAACAATATACACTAATTGATGTTGAATTTCCCTTGAGACTCACATGCCTATTTTTGTTTTAAATCCTGATATTTTTAAATGAAAATAATTATTTGCATTTGATGAACTATCATAAGAAAACTGGAAAAACTGCAAGAAAAACAGAAAACCTGCATTTTGAGCAAGTCATACATCANCATCACCTGAAAATTTCATCAAAAAGGAATGGCACATATACAAATCAGAGCCCATTCAAAGGATTAAAACATTAAAGAGAAACAAACTACTTACATTATCTTCCTCCTCTGTATCATCATAATCATTGTCGTCATCACTATCCTTGAACCCAGGGGGAAGTGGTGGCCCGATGAATTCTTCTTCTTCTTCTTCTTCTTCATCATCATCATCATCAGTATCCTCAGCTGGACCTTTAGCAGAACTCCGGGATTGCATAGAAGGACCACTTAACGCCTTATTTGAGTTGTCCTCCGTTTCACTTCCAACTGCCTCTCTGCAAGGAAAATGTAAAACATTGGTATTTTAAGAACACTGTCACTTCTACGGTAATTTTTAGATAAAAGATGTTGAGCACTCTTGTAAATCAGCAGACACTAAAATTAGCAGCAAAACACACACTAACTTTGATTAACATAGCATAGGACCACCATCATCTTTTGAAACTCAAAAGTGTTTAATGTAACAAAGTTACATTAAATTACCCTTCTGCTGTTGCCCAAATCAGATTGTGTAAACACATTATTTTTGGCATATGGAAACTTCTGAAAAGCTGTTGCTGTGTCTATGTTCGTGTAGTTTATTCAAAATAGCCGCTCTCCCTCTGCTGGCAGTTCCTGAGCCAGGCAGAAGGTCTATTCAGAGAGAAGATCAACTTTCAAGACTTTGTTTGGGAGCTTATATTTTCAGAATTTTTAAGCTAGCAGGTTGAAAAAAAAAGTTTTCCTTTCCTGTTTCTTTGTTAAACTACAAAGATATTGTTGTGTTTGGGTTTTTTTGAAGTTTAGGTTATTTTAAAACTACAAATTTTAAAACTACAATAAAAACCACAAAAGTTCAGGAACATAAAACCCTAAAACATTGGGTCTTACCTATATAATTGTGACAGAGAATGCTGCCCTGCTTAGTCTCCAAAACCTCCAAAGTTGCACAGATAAAAATTTTGAAACTGAGTTTCAGGAAGAAAAGAACAGACTAAAACCAACATGACTTAGGTCCTCAGATGTTACAGTGAAGAGCAGGACTTGTATGCCTGATAGCTGGTCTAATTTAAAGACCTAGATTGGTTACGTAACAAATCTAACTCAAATGAAAAGAGCTTCTCTCACTCTACAACAACGGGGCAATCAACATCCTTTTACCAAAGGCAAGGTTTTCCAGCATGTGAGACTCAGATTGGGATCTTCAAAGTTCTTCAAGTAAGCTATCCTCAAAACTAACTTTATGATACCATATGGAAAAGAATTGTGTTTTGAAAGTTGATATGCATTCCTACATTAGCAAAACACACATCTTTTCCCCAAAAGCCAAACTATTTAATTTGTTTTGGAACTAAACCAAATATACACTGTGCCAGTGAGAAGAATGTATACAACAATGATTCAAGGAGGCCATTCCAATCCTTAAGTTCCAAATTTTCAGATCTTTATACGGACCCAAGAACAGTATCTACCTTTCTTCCTAATTACCTTTGTCATTCTCTCATTTGCCAGAAAGGAAATTGATCAAATAAAATCATTTCAGTATTCTGAGGAGCAGCACAGCCATTCCTAGATGTGACATGGCCAGAGCTGCAGTGCACTTTTTCACCATGCTCCAAGCATGGCAGGGACAGCCAAATACTCCAGCAACAGCTACAGGTATCCTCTGTCCTGACTTCGATAAAGTCAAACATAAAAACACACCAATGCAGTCAGACCAAAAGCCCATCTACCTTTTTGACAGTGGCTGGGAGTGGTACAGACAGAAAGGACAAAACAAGTGGTGTTTCCCTCAACTTCTAGTCTTACAATCTTACTTTACCAGGGGCTGTAAAGAAAGAAGAACCATTTTGCCAGCCCCTTTCCCAGGATTCAGAAAAGTGTAAGGAATTTTTATTCCCTTTCCCTCATTACCTCCTCAGTAAGTGAAACAAGCTGTAAAAGGAAAAAAAAATAGAAAGCTGTAATAGAGCACGGATGGCACACTGAGAAAAGCAATAACAAAAACATTCTGAGAGTTGTGCAAATATGTGGGCATATCCCCCCCCTGTGTTCATTCTTTGCACATCACTCAATTTTCTCAGGTTTTTCCTTTTCATATACTAATATTTCACAAGATGTAGTTATTATACTTATGCATAAATTAAGTACCATAGCTATTGTAAACATTTCTCTGCAGCAAAATACAAGAGAAAAAATAATCATTGGCTGTATTACACATCATTTTGGAGTGACTTTTTAACAATGGAAAAATTAGTACAAGGGCTACTATGATAATTTTTAAAAACTCAGATAATTATTAAAAAATTAAAATTCAGTAAAGTGTTGCCATTATCAGAGAATAAAAGATGCTATGCCTATTAAATCAATTTATAGTAACTAAAATATTTGTTATAAAAAGAGCTAGAAAATCCTGTATTTCAGACTAAAATTGTCAGTTGTAGGATTGTTCCTCTGAATCAAGACTGAGCCACAATGGCATGTCTTTCTAGTTTTGTGTTTATACTTCTAAGAACTAAGCTCCACATCCTTTTTTACATGGAAATATAAAACTTCCAGGACAGCTTCTCATGTTAAGCCCTTCCTTCTTAATACTTGGTGAAAACCAAAAATAAAACCAAAGAAAACTTACTATGAGCAGAACTCTGATGAGTTATCAGAGCCTACCTAATAACTCAGCATACTGAAAAGTATCTGTTGTCTTCCTTTATATTAAGTCTCTGGAGGTCTCTCTTGTCAAGTCAATGGGAAGAATGAGATAATTATGGAAAGCTTCTGTATTGCCTGACTGCTCTCCACCTTATCACTTGTTTAAATTGCTTAGATATATTGGAATCACACATTTACAATACACAATCATGTGACATTTAAAATCTTGTCATCCTTCATTATATGACTAAATGGGTATATAAGATCATAAGCAAATGGAAGCACAGAGTATTTTTCCTTTAACACAAAACATAATACAGGATATAGAAAGGACTATATTGTGCAATCAAGTATTTCATTGAGAGCACCCAGGTTTTCCAAAGACCAACAGGCAAAACCAAAATTTTCTAATAACTATTTTTTCAGTCTGAAACTCGGTAAGTTTGTCTATAATAACCTACCACATATAGGCTCTATCAGCCCACAATAAGCATATACAGACGTCTACTAGAATCTTGTATTGTTGTTAAACTTCCATAGATACAGAAACCTAAAAATGTACAGCACACTCATGTCTCCCAGCCCTGTCACAGAATGGAGTTGTGTGGTCCCCATTGCCTTCAGCTACTTCTGATTTCCCAGAATTTCAGAATTTAATTGTTTGTCAGTAACAGACAAAAGTTTAAGAGTAAACTTCAAACTGAAGTTAAAAGAAAGTTTTCTCTACCCCACTCCATAAAATCTGCATACATAGGCTGTCCACCTATTTTGCCTTCTTTTTCATCAAGCATGAACAAAAATACTCTATCTTTAGATAGGCAAAATAGCTACTACTAAAGTCATCACACGTTGCCATTGTATTTGCCCTTGTATTTTCGAAAAATACATGGATAACAACATTGTTCTTATTTTTCAAAAAGTATGCAGAACATGATCAAGGAGGAAAGAGCAAAACTGCCTATTAAATACACATGTCAATATTGGCAGATATTGACATATCTTTAGGAAAGAATTTTTTTTTAAATTTAAAAATTTAAAATCAGTATTTCCAATGAAATACTTAAGATAACAAGACATATTCACACAAGCTAAATGATAGTCATGTTATCAAAACAAGCAAACACCCTCTTCAGATAAGAAAGTTGCTACATGGAATCTCCCACCACATCTAAGTACCTTTCAGTTAATGCGGACCCAGGTCTTGTTGCACTGGATGCTGCAACTGATGAATCAGTGCATGGAATTCTAAACTCCTTTTCAGTCTGGTCTTCTTTTTCTCTTTCACGGGCCTCTGAAAAGGGAGAGCACAAAAATAACAAATAATTAAGCCTTTTAAAAATACTAAAATTACTGGCTTGCTGATGACAGTAAGACAATTTTTTTCTTTTTCAGACCTAGATTAAATACCCAAAAAGGTAACAGCAAATAAATTGTTAAACTGAAAATACTTTATCATATATATTAAATTTATATTGCAATGATCACTCAACAAAACATCAAAAGGACAATGCAAACACCCCCCCGTAGCTCATTTGTACATGTTATTAAACTTAAGTTTATCATATAAGGATGCTGACATTTCAATTATTTTCAACTTTATACTAAAACAGGATAATCACTTTAGAGAAATGTTGATGTTTTCACAGCACAGGGAACTAAATTAGTGCAGTTAAAGTATGCAGATGTGTAAAGAGGTGAATTTTAAATGTGGAACATAAAATGTTCCTTACATTAGTAGTGCATTCTTACTTTACTCACTGAAAAAGAATCCTTATGGAACACTGCAATAAAATAAAAGTAAACAAAACCTTCCATCTCATATTAAGTAATGATGGTGGTAACGGGTACGGCTACTTCTGGGGGGTTGGGGGGTTAGTTTTTTTCTTTTTCTTTTTTCGTCCT
>VXBU01000250.1:11891-37879 GCA_013400315.1 Bombycilla garrulus
TGTGACTTGTAATTCTTCCTGCAATGATGATAATCCTTTCCAGGGAAGCCAGGGGAACACCCTGGACTCCAACAGTAACATTATGCTTTCAGGTACCTCTATTGTTTTTAATGCAAGATTTTGCTGAAATAATGTAATATTATGACAGTTTCTTAACAACTCCTATCTCTTTAGGTCACAACATGCTGAAAGAAGCACCAGTCCTATTTTCAAAGAAATAAGAACTGTGCAGACATCTGAAAAACGTTTTTAGTGTTCCAAATCTGAACTGAACAAGTTCTTTTAGATGCTTCATTATAGTTGTTCTGACAATCATTCACCAAAATACCATATGTCGCCAATAAATAAGCCTTCACTAGATAGCCATTGTTTCCTACAACAGACATAAGCACTTTTTAATTAAACCTAATCAAGCCAATAGCATACATAGTAGAAGAAACACATGCTGACTAATTTGCTAGCCAAAGTCAGCTTGGGCAAGTCTTCAGCTTTTGGCAGATAGCTGACATCTCAAAGCCATGTGCATTAAGGAGAAAAAGTCAGGCCATTAGAGAAGAAAGATGTGAAAAAGGTTTGTGTACCCAGACACAATCCTTATGTCTGTACAGATATAAGTCTAATTTTTTCCTGTGGCCTGAGAGCCAGCAAAAGATCCAGTAATTGAGAGAATTCAGTCATAGGAAGGGTCTCAGAGAAAAGAGAAAACATTCTTCACCACTTTTTTGATGGCTATGGGGAAGAAACACCAGTGGGTATATGACCAGAAGCATTGTACCATTTCAAAGTTGCAGAAAACATGCTATGTTGCACCTCCCAGTGAGCAGCTGGTTCAATAAAATTACCTACTCATCAAACACTGTAAACCATTCAAAGAATAAAAAGAGTATGCTCTTGGTTCACAGGTGAGCTTTCAAGATCACTAGCAGGTCTCTTTAGATATTTTTCATAATTACATTAATACTGTAGGATCTGTATCACCTTTTACATACTAGCAGGCTACTTTGACAAGAGAAACAACAGGGAACATGCATAAAGCTGTGCCATAGATATAATTTTGCTTTAGGGTTAACACTATTGACACAAATATGACTATACATTTTATTCGTTTTAGTTCCTCCACCCCATTCACCATTTCAGCTGTCTGGTTAATGTCTTATTCACCCAGGTGTTTCAGCTAATACTATTTGCAGAAACTGTGCCTGAGTTCTGTCACCTGGGGCTGTCAGTGTGGAGAAGACACCTGTAGTTACCAGCTGCCTGTGGGCAGTGGTGGAAAGGCTGTCTTAAGCAATAGGGCACATTTGTGTTTAGAGTGTTAGTGGGTTTTTTTTTTTCTGCTTATTGATAAAACTGCCTGATGGTTGCCACAAAATAGTGGTTTTTCCTTAGCATACAGTTTGTAAAAGACTGCAGTGGAGTTACAGTTTCATGAGGTTATGTTTCTGTTTTTAAATTATTTTTGTTTTGACTAGTGAATTTACTGTTCCCATGCCATATCCACTGTCTTTTAGAAGCTGTGAACAGGAATATACCATGACCAAGCTGAGAACATAACTTGAACGCAAGAGATTGCCATGGAACAGAGACAAAATTATAAACATTGACATGAAAAATACGGTTCTGTTTTGCCACCACCAATCATTGCAGTTTCCTATCCAGAGGTAAATTTTTATGGTATAAATTCTTAAAAAGACTGAAGAATAGCAATATGTTTATGCATCTTCTGATAGTATAGTCTTAATCTTTCTATGTGAATTCATTCACTTTTCCAATGTCTAGTATGACATTTAAAATCTAATTCAATAAAATGAAGGCTTTTTTTTTAATTCAAAGTGAAATTTAATTCAGATGTCTCATATGGAGCCAAATATTTGTATGAAATATCCTGGGTTTATGAATATTATATAAAGAACATTTATTAGTTGGAAGTTTCAATTAGCCTATATTTACATATGCAATATTAAGCCACAAAATTGCATAAGTTTCCAATTACTGTAAAAGAACTAAAATTATTTACAATGTTTAAAGTAACAGCAGGAAAGTTATTTAATTGAAATAATGGGACAAAAAACCCTTCTGCAATAGCTATAGATTCTTTAAAAGTTGGATTTACCCATAATTCCCTTCACTCAGGAATAAAAAAAAAAAAACTTTGCAGTCATTTAAAGTTTAGAATATGGTGCCAAGAGTTGGTGAGGTTATGACCAAATGATGAATTTGGTCACAATAACCACCTCATACAGAGTGATGGAAGTTTGCAGGAAAATGTGCTAGCAATTCTTCCTACTGAAAGTAATTTGAATTTTTTTCCTTCCACATACAAAAGGAAGATTACAACAGATCTAGGAGTTTCCGCTGCTATTTGTCTAGAAGTTTATGAGCTGCTAAATGCATGAATATACTGCAGAAAAAGTTAATTACTAATATTTCCTTAACTCTCCTGATTTTTGTGAAGCAGCAAATGAAATAACGTTTCCAAACCATATTTTTTCCCGTTTGGAACAATTTCAATAGATGTAAGGACACGCTTATGACAGAATATGTATTTAGGGTTACAGGAAAAGCATTAGTACTCACTGTTTTCTGATATTTTTTTCTCAGAAGGGTAACTGATAAATCCTTGCCTCTGTTTTCTACAGATTATAGAAAGTCAGCATTTCACATGGATAATCTAAAATAGACTCTTCTTTGTAGTATAAGGAGCTAGTTACAGAAGATTGTAGATTGTAATGTTTTGGAAATAATTATTCAAGAAATTTTTGCTCCTCAGTTTTTCAAATTAATCTTCCCTGTAATCTTCTCTCATTTACTTCACCACTTTACTGTACATTATATGCTTACACATACTATTTTAAAACAAACTTTATTTGAAATTATTTTTAAAATAGGCTACATTAGTTTGTGTAAAGGCTCTGTGTATCTTGTGCAAACTATGTGTAGGACTAAGTTCATGAATACAGAAACTCTGCAAAATAACAGGTTTTGTTTTGAGATGTTTTAGGTACAAGATATGCTTAAAACTGTATTAATTTTACTAACCTCTGAAGAACTTTTATAATATGTGCTCACACAAAATAATTTCTTACAAGCCAGTGCAGGAGAAATACAGTGGCCTTTATTTTGCCGTTAATGTAATGTCCATTGCAAATCTCTGATGGATAAAATAGTATTGGCATTTAAATAGAGGGTTCTTCCTCCTCTCTGTATAATTTTCATTTTGAATCTGAAGATTTTTCATAGAAACTTGACCACAGATGTCCACAGAAATTTCCTTATTTTTAGGTCAAAATGACTATTCAATAGAAACCAACATGGATGGATAACCAGCCTAATTTGAATATTTTGGCAGGTCAGATCCTAATATTTTATTCCTTCATATTTTCAGTTCATAAATGTTTATCTATTTTCTATTTTTCATTTTCATTCCAAGACAATGGCAAAAAGAAGTCAAGACTTTAAAATTCTTGTGGGAATTGTCTTCCCAGCATTATGCAGAAATTTTACTATTCTTCATGAGCATTTTCTTTACTTTTATTGAAAAATATTATGGATGTTCTACGATTGGCTATTGCATTTTTTTCAGGTTTTCATAATCAAGAATGCTATACCAGCCTTTTTTCATAATAATCTACCTGAAGATGGTAAAAGGATCACTGCTGTAGATTAAATTTAGTTTGAGTAAAATAGCTTGATCTCCCTGCTTGTCAGCAGTTTCATCCTTAAAATAGGGTAGTAGTCTTTATTTCATAGATGCTTGTAAAAGTCTGTTTTGGTCACTAACTCTCTGAAGATTTTTAAGAAATGCTAATAGATCTTTACACTATGCACTTGAAAACTATTTACCTAGTAAAGCCCAGACTCCAAATTCCTGCCTATGAAAGCTTATTTGGTTCTTTAAGAAGTTTAAAAGGGCTGGTTATAGAATCAAGAACAATAATTTTAAATTTACAGTCAGTCTTTAATTATTTCTTTCCCAAGATGAAAATACAATCCTTGCTGTTTCTAAATTATTAAGTCAGTATAGAAAAAGGCAGCATGTGTGTGTTAGGGTTGTGGAGGGAGGTGGGGTTAGAGGCATGAATTATCCAATAAAATTAATTTTACTTAACAAAATGGTTTTATCATCAGTTTGTCTTTGGACCTGTGATGATGCATAAAATTATGCAAGGGTAATCAATAACTTGATTTGACTTTGACTGGATTACTGGGGCTAGAATAGCAAATAGCTTTCTGAAGATCATCTTAATTGTAGACTTTCTGTTACCAGTCACTTTCAACAAATTTGTTAACCATTTTAAAGTGTTGCTTAGGTAGGAAGGTCAACTTTCTGACTGCAAGGAGTGGGGTTTTACAAGGAGGTGAATACTGAGATCAGTTTCGTTTCCAAATGAGGAAAACATTACTGTCTGATTGTGTTCCTGAAGGTGACCAAGGAAAGACAGATATGTTGTTTAGTGTATAACAGTCCTTTAATCATTACAGTTCGGGCAACTGGCAGCAATCCCTGAATCAAACTGATAAAAGGCTTATCTATTGCAAAGCAGTATTTTGAACAAGTTTTTTTCTGGTATCACTGCACTGAAGAAAACCAGAGTCCTTTTGAGTGTGACAATACTGTATGACACATTGCAACAATTGCTGATAAAAGTAATGTAATTGAATACCGTTATTATAGAGAGAAATTATTTGAATGTATTGCACAGTATGCCATGTAACTGCTTCAGTTTGTGTGGGTCTGGCTGGGACGGAGTCAACTCTCTTGTTAGCAAGCATTTTGTTTCTGTATTTTTGATTTAGGACTGAAACACATGTTGTAAACACACCATTCTTTTGTCTATTACAAAGTAGTCCTTGCACAATGTAAAGGCTCTTTTCTTTCTTTCTCTAACTCCACAGTGAGTAGGCTGAGGTCAAGCAAGAAATTAGAAATGGTCACAATCAGAGCAGCTGACCCAAACTGGCCAAAGGGATATTCCATACTGTGTATTGTTACGTTCAGCAAAAAAAAAAAAAAGCTGGTGTAGCAGAAGAAAGTGTTGTTTGGGGGTCTTACGTTTTCTGGAATACCTGCTACTCAGAGAGAGGTTGTGCATCAGTCACTTGTTTTTTGTCTTTCCTTCATTTATTAAACTGGTTTCTTCCTCAGCCCATGAGTTTTCTTGATTTTGGTCTTTGTGCTGTCTCACTTGGCCTGCTGGACAGGGAGCAATGAGCAAGTGTGGGTGCTTAGCTACTTGCCAGGGTCAGCCCAACACAGAGTTATACATGAAAAACAGTTTTCTTTCACTCTCAGTGGCATGCCTTTTTACCGGAGATGTAGCAAATGCTTGTCTTTTGAAAACATGCAATGTACTCCTGTTATAAGTGAAGATTACCTGGCTCCTTTCTCAAGTGTGAGCCTGTGTGCCTTCTCCCCAAACCTCACACACACAAACTTATGTACATATCTTCAAGCAAACTATTTAGTCAAACTGCTTATAATTCCTATATCCCTGCCTCCAAGTTTCATCAGAAAAGAAGGAGATTCTGGGCCTACAACAGTAACCCTTAATCCCATGAGTACCTCAATTGATGCAAACTTGCCCACTAAAAAATCTAAAAAGATGGATTAAGGATTACCTGGCCTTTCTGTATTTCAGTCTTGAATTGTGACTTTTTTTTTTAAACTAATAAATTGACACCAGAACACTTCCCCATATCTATGAAAACTCATATGTATTTTCTGTGACATCAGGAAGTGTTCTAAGCATGAAGAACATTTATTTGATTTAGAGAATTTATTGACCATAACTAGTTTGCTGTGTTTTGTTTGGCACAACAGCCTTGGTGTGGTGGCTTTGTGGTTGGATTTTGCAGACTTTGTGCAACCAGATCTGCACTTAATGATTTAGCCTGGCGATATTTCAAAATCAGACAAAATGTATGCACTTTTATTTTAAAGTCTTCTTTTCCAATTTATAGCTTTCATTTGGGGAGCATTTTTTTAAATAACACAGCATTCCCTTTTAAATATGAATAGCAGCAGCCTGCTAGGAATAAAGGCTTTTTTGCAGTATGTGTTTACATGTTGTAATAATTTTTGAACTTTGAGAGCACTCTAACTGGAGACACTGCAGAGTAGCAACAATTTTTACCCGGTGTGTGAAGACTCAGAATTTGATAACATGCAAGCACAGTGGGGTACATACACAGTGATTTGTAGATTTTCTTTTACATCAAGCAATGCAAGCAAGCACCAAGGGCAAGACACAGCTCACCTTAGGTGTAAGTGTTAGTCTTAGATGGGAACCTCTGTGGGACAATGGAGTGAAGTTGGAACCTTTAAAAAAATGTAAGTCATCTAAATTATTGCAAAAAAAAAAAAAAAGCCTTAGAGTGAAAGGAATGACAACCTAGATTTCCCCTTCTCTGCTGTCTGTATGGAAAGCACAGGAAACTAACCTATCTGTAGACTTGTTGGACAGAGTAACTCCATCAATACAACATCCTTATAGGATATGGATATTTCTACAATATTTTTAGGTATCTAGACACTTTTAAAAATATCTAGCTTAAAACTCCTAAAGAATTTTCTCAGATAACTAAAGAGACATTGGACTAACACCCAAGTACCATGATTTCTGTTCTTTTAAAGACTAAAGTTCAGACTCACTGACCAGGCAAAGACCTCAGTTGAGAACACTGGAGCTCATTGATGTCAGCAGTGGAATTAAGTTAGTAAAAATGAAAATATAAACTAACATAACATAAATGAAAATATAAACTAACATAGTACTCAGGGTGTCCAAGCCTGGCCTGGAGAAAAAGGTTTGAAAAGTAGTGGCATAGTTCATGTTTTTCTCAAATATTCAGCCTGAACTCTTCAGTACAATTCACTACCACTTCTGATATATATAGGCCTGCTTCTTTTAAATTTAGGTTTTAGGTACTCATTGCATAATTACAATGTGCGCTCTTTGAAAGTGCCTATTTGGTGACCTTGAAAGGAGGAAATATCTTACAATGCAGGTGCTGTATTTTTAAAACTAAAGCAATTAAAAAAGAAGCTTAGTGTTCCATTTTGAAGAAAGTCTGATTTCATGATACTTTATATTATAAAAAATGTATTTCTGATACAGAACATGAAATATTATTGGGTTTTATACCCTATTACTTTCATATGGAGAGATAGTAAGTTGTGCAAGGAGAATCTGTGCCATCAAAGATGCATTGTGCCAGCACGGCACAATGTGGTGTCTTGCAGGACCACCTGCTTATTGACAGGCTGTGCTGCAAGGAAGTGATGGTACTGAATCAGTTCAGTTACAGCTATAATATTGCTGTATGTCACTGCTTCTTACTTTGCAGTTCATGATCTGCCCTATCTATCGCAATGCACTGGTGTGCAGCTGTAGGTGAAAGTCAGAAATCATCCGGATAAAGTCAGTACAACTGGATAAATACCTAACACTTCTGCAGTTATTTCTCATACATTTTTCATCCTTAGATATCTTAATTGCCTTCAACTGGTCATTAAACAGCCATGAATGATATCTGCTGTCTGTGTTTTTCTCTTACCCTTAATCTTCGATAAAAAACACAGTCTTTGGTTCTGTTAGCATTCTATTTATTTTTAATGTACCCATATGAAAGTTTGTTCTGTTAGTGGAACCAAAGCACTTGGTCTTGGAAGTATGAACAGAAAATGGTAAAAATTGTGAAGAGCTTTAGTTTTCTTTCCTACTCTTATGCTACTTTATACGAGAGGATTTCTATAATGACCTTTATAGATACTTTGTTTCAGAGTATAGGCTGTCAGTCATGGCATATTTCCCATATCCTGGCATATTTCTTCTACATACAAAGAGACTGTGCAATGAACATGATAAATAAACATTTATCCTTTCTCCACATTCTCATCCACAGCTTTATGAGTAGAGTGTATTTGTTATCTTTATGTCGGCTTAGGCAGCTAAGTGTGCAGATTTACCCATAGACCGATGTCTTTAGCCTTGGTATAATTTTGGTGTGTAATGCTCCAAGTAACATTTGGCTCTCACACTAAGGCAAAATTCTGGATCTTCCTTCATCCTATTTGTAGTAAGCCAAGAGGGAAACCAGCTACAAGCAAGCATCCATTCCCATTACTGTCCTTCATGGGAATACCAAACAAGATCTGGTTACTATGATTCTGAAAGATATAAAAGTGACATAACCATGGAGCCATGCTGCATCAAACAGCTACAAACACTGTTGAAAATCAGCATTTCTCTCTCCCCGGACTTTTTGAAAAATAAAAGCTAAACCCCAAAATGACTTCATAGAGTTCAATTTCTGGAATGTAAAATACATAGGTTAATCTTTTAAAAAAACAGAAAAACAGAAACCAAAACATGGATGGGAAAATAACCCCTAAAGTTATACTATATCTGAATCAGTCAAAATATTTTGTGTAGAAAATGTAAATGCAGAAGAGGTTTGTGGTTCAGTTCTTCGAAGAAGCATGGAAGTCTTATGAACAACAGTTCAAGCTTTCATTCTTGAGGTCTCCAACATTCCTGCTGACCTGCTGGCCTTTCTCAGGCTTCCAGGCTCTGGTTTCACAGTAATACATGGTTCACAAATCAAGCTATCTACAGAACCACAATCCAGCACCTTCGGGGAAAACGGTACAATAGGTATGCTACCCAGTCTTGTTGGGCTTTAGACTTAAAGAACAACAGTTGTGATGGCAAGAGAAGAAATAGCTTTGCAAAGGCATGCTGACTATTACATCAGAAGTTAATTAAAATTAACTTCGGTGCTTCCTGTGACACAATAACGCTTCAATCAAACAAGTTTTCTGAAAAAAGTGTTTTGTTGGAAAATGCTAAGATGATGTCATGAAAGCCTCAAACTGACAGTCATGCAACAATATTTTCCAGAATTATTTTCCGAGTTTAATGGGCTTTGTGTGGTTATTTGGATGAAGAGGGATAGTGAAAAGAGTTTTTCAGGTGGTCACGTACAAAAGTAAACTCTGTTAATTGCTGAATTTTGAAAAATCCAGTTGTCAAATGAAACCACATTTCTGGAAAATTTTTCAGAGTAAATGGTATAAGTCAACATTAAATCCCAATGAACTCCAAGCACAACTGCAACAGTATTAACCCCCCTATTGGACCATCTATATCAAGTCTAGTATATCAACAGTATATCAAGTCTATAAATATTACTTCATTGCTAGGAAAATATTTCCATCTATGTTAATTTAAGAAGGTACACCGGATTTTGTTTCTTCCTTAGACTGGTTTCCAGAAATCATCCACAAATAGCCCACAACGTTTCTGAATTATTGCATTTGATTTTCAAATGATCAGCATGTAATAACGCTCACCAAAATTGTCCATGACTTTGCCATCATCACTGCTTCATGTGAAAGTTGAGTAAATACAGGGTATTTACAGAGTGGCAGCTAGTGATAACTACTGAGCAAGAAAAACAAGTTAAAGGCCCCTTACATGGTAGTCCCATGGCATTAACCGGACAAGAAGCATTGTTTATAAGATGAAAGCAATTCGATAAATATCAAAGAAAACTCTATTTATGGAAGATTTTTCCATTTATTGACATAATTTTAAAGATTCAGGTGAATTCAACTAGACATACATAGCCTTCAAGCCTTCCTAATGCTTCTTAACTGAACTATAGATAAAAGAATTTGCAATTGACCTTAAATCCTTTATGGAGATACTTTGAGTATTCTTTACAAGTAAGGTACTTTACAAAATAAAAGAATAAGTGACTTGTAGTTTAACATCATTTCCATATTTGAATCTAAAAATTGAATTTCAAATATGTTAGCTGAAAATGAACTGCATCTTCAGTAATTATAGAATTTTCTAATTGGTTTAAGGTCCAAGCAATATAAAATACCTTGGTTAGACATCCATTTCTCATTTATAGCCATGCTGTAGAGTAACCTGAATTGTTAAGAAATCCAGCAAGGAACTTTCTGACAGTAGATGACCGCTTTCCAAAGAAATTATGAAATTAATGGCTACATTTGCAGTTGGTACTATTTAGAACTTGTATTACAAAGCCAAATGATGCACAAAAGTGCCAGGACAAAGAAACTCTTCAACTCATTGAAGTTGCAAAGTGATATGTTTATTACAGTGCTGGGCACATGTGAGGTGATCCTACCAAAACCATGGGCAAATTCCCAAAGCATTGGCTCGCCCTTATATCCATAAAGGTCTTACATATTCATAAAAATCCCCCAAACACTTTTACATATTCATTGCCTGGCCCCGCCTGGCACCACTTCACATGAAAATGACCTGAATATCTATTATGGCTGTACGGTGCCCCTCTTTAATTGGGTCAGTGGTCTCNAGTCATGGTCCAGGCTCCCTCTCCTGGTTCCAATTAACTCAGAGGCCAGGTATGTTTTCAGTTCTTGCTTCTTCACAATAATATATGTACTCCCTGTTTCTTCA
This sequence comes from Bombycilla garrulus, assembly GCA_013400315.1. Classification (NCBI taxonomy): domain Eukaryota; kingdom Metazoa; phylum Chordata; class Aves; order Passeriformes; family Bombycillidae; genus Bombycilla; species Bombycilla garrulus. Next base: position 22,352 of record VXBU01000250.1, read on the forward strand.
AAAAAACATAACTGAATGAAATGCATAATATATTATCTTTGCTCTAACTACTCCAATTGTATCCATCTGCTAATAATTAATACTCCAGCTTCTTTTTCTAATCCCCTTGTTAAGTCTTGCTAGCTACATGTCTATCTTCCAAATTTTTCAACTCCTAATTCATGCAGGTCTTGATATAATTCAATAAATATGTTGACAGAAAAAACAATAATCAAACACTTTCTGTGTCTCCTTAAAACTCTAATAAAACTGTTGAAATCAGGTTTATATATGTTTCAGGTGAATCTAATTTGATATATATGTTTGCATAGTTAATAGCTTTTGTTTACTGTGTAGGACTCTTCACAACTGTGTGAAAGGACTTAGTCAACTTAGTTTTGGAGTGTTGGATAAAGCTAAACTTGCTCAATGGAATCCCAAAGGCATTGGCCACCTGAGTTGGCTGTAGAGCAAAACTGCCAGATTTTTGAAGGCCCTCTTCATGGGTCTAAAAGGCTTGGTTCCAATCTCTGACTAATGAATTTTTTCACTGCTTCATCTGAATCCCTACACATCTGTGGGGCATTATGGAATTCATGCAAGCATCCTCAAAGAGGTGTCACCACAAAACCTCTCAGTAATTTTTGAACAATCCTGGAAGTCTGGAGAGGTCTCAGCTGACTGGAAGCTGGGGAATGCTGTCCCAGCTGTCAAGAAGGGCAAGAAGGAGGACCCCAGAAACTACAGGCCAGTCAGTCTCACTTCAGTGTCTGGTAAAGTTACGGAGAAGATTTTCCTTGGAAATATTGCAAACTCCGAAAGACAACACAGTCATGAGTCATAGCCAGTACAACAGGACTGGAAGGGATACTGAGCAAGTCCACAGAGCTCAGTCTATACAAAACTGAGGGGAGCTGTTGNCTGTCCCAGCTGTCAAGAAGGGCAAGAAGGAGGACCCCAGAAACTACAGGCCAGTCAGTCTCACTTCAGTGTCTGGTAAAGTTACGGAGAAGATTTTCCTTGGAAATATTGCAAACTCCGAAAGACAACACAGTCATGAGTCATAGCCAGTACAACAGGACTGGAAGGGATACTGAGCAAGTCCACAGAGCTCAGTCTATACAAAACTGAGGGGAGCTGTTGACTCCCCTGAGAGCCAGAAGGCCCTGCAGAGAGACCTTGACAAATCAGGGGTCTGGGCAATCACCAACCATATGAAGTTCAATAAGGGAGAATACTGGATTCTTCACCTGGAATGGGGCATTAGGAGAGCAGTGCCATGGAAAGGCACCTGGGGGTCCTGGCAAGTTGAACATGAGTCAGCAGTGCCCTGGCAGCCAGGAGGGCCAACCCTGTCCTGGGGGCATCAGGCACAGCATCACCAGCCGGGCAAGGGAGGGGATTGTCCTGCTCTGTTCTGCTCTGNGTGCCATGGAAAGGCACCTGGGGGTCCTGGCAAGTTGAACATGAGTCAGCAGTGCCCTGGCAGCCAGGAGGGCCAACCCTGTCCTGGGGGCATCAGGCACAGCATCACCAGCCGGGCAAGGGAGGGGATTGTCCTGCTCTGTTCTGAGCTAGGGCAGCCTCACCTTGAGTTCTGGGGGCAGTTTTGAGTGCCACAATATAAGAAAGATATTAAACTGTTAAAGAGCATCCAAATGAGGGCAAGAAAGGTCATGAAGGGCCTTGAGGGGAAGCCTCACTTGGTCTGTTCAGCCTGAAGAAGAAGAGACTGAGAGCAAGTCTCATTGCAGTTACATCTTCAAGAGGGGAAAAGGAGGGGCAGGTACTAATCTCTCCTCTGTGGTGCCCAGTGACAGGACCCAAGGGAATAGTCTGAAGCTGTCCGGGGATGTTTAAGCTGGATGTTAGAAAAAGGTTCTTCATCTGGAGGGTGTTTGGACATGGAACAACTTCCCGGGAAGTGGTCACAGCACTGGCTTTACAGAATTCAAATGTTTGGTCAATGCTCTCAGGCACATGGTGTGCCTCTTGAAGATGGTGCTGTGCAGGGCCAGGAGCTGGACTCCATGATTCTTCTGAGTCCCTTCCAACTCAGTTTATTCTGTGATTCTGTTTAGAGTTAGACAGCCCAAAAGCTGTGATTCTCCTTCTGGTACATGGAAAGCAGAAATAAAACTATTTGTCTGGAGGACTGTGACATGAAAAGGTGTACGAGCTAAACAAGTCTCACACTGGATCCATTTTGGGTATGCTACTGCTCTTGAATTTCAAAATAGTAACCTTGATTCCCCTGTCAGCATCATGGCATCCCATTTGCTCATCCATTCACTGTTAGCAGCCACCTGCAATGGAAGTTAAAATACCATGACAGCTTGTGCTATGTTGCTACCTGCCTAATTTCATGCCAACAGCAAACTCAGGGATTTTTACAGGGACAAAATAATGCAACTACTGCAGCAACCACAGGTTTTCCATCATAGTGGGGAAAAAAATAAGGTCAGTGTGGGCTTGAAGGGTTGTAAAGCTTTAGTCTGCCTGAATTATTTTATGCTTGTGAAANTTGTGAAAGTTAAGCAGATGAGAAACACATTAAATAAGATGACAGAATGTAGATTATCCCTCCTCCCCTCCTCGTGCCCCTTCCAAGTCCTTAGCTCAGTGGATGAATTCCTCCCCCTATTCCTTTTTTCCTTTTATTTTTTTTTTCAATTTGTTAAGATGCTGAAATCTGCTTTGTGTGATTTATGAAGGAACTTGAAGCGATTAGTTTCACAGTTCATGAAAATTCCTGAGGTTCAGAGGGATGTCCAATCTGTTACACCGTGAGCTGTTGACTGGATGAGAACATGAGCAGCTCGGAGCCATAAGGAGATTGTGTTGAGTTATTAAACACTTGTGGTAAAGCTGCTTATTGTTAATTCCCCAATGTCCTGCTGAAGTGATCGGATAAGATCAGATCGGATTAGATCAAAGAGCCTGGGAACCAGCCTTTCGAGCAGATTCATTTAATCAATAAAGAGGGTCTCCAAAGAGAGAGAGAGGCAGTACCAGGATCATGAGAGATTAGAACAGGGAAAATAAGAAACAACAGATTATTTTCCTCTTATTTTTTTAAATATAATTCTGTAAGCCCAAGCATGCTTTTGTGCATGTATGTGTATGCGTGTGTGTGCAAAAAACAGCCAAAAAGGATATGAGTGCTCCCTTTACAACTTCATTACCAAGCAGGCAGTTTTAAATGAAGTATTTTGCGATAGAGTAATACTTAATAAGTCAAGAGACTGTAACAGTATTATTAAAGCAATCAGTTCTATGAAATACCTAGTGTGAAAAAAAAGAACCATTAACAGCGTTTCAGCAGAAGCAATTTTTGTTTTAATAATTCCTTTAGAATAGGGGATTCTGGGTGGGTTAGTGTGCACAATTTCTGATCTTCCTCTCATCAGAAAGAAAAAAATGGGAGCAAACCCCAATAACACCAATAACAACAACCCCCACCCAGCAGTATCGCATCAAGATCAGAATGTATTAAATTAATAGCACTGGCAGATGTTGTGGAATGTGCATTGTTGTAATAGATGTAATTACAGTACAACTGCTGCTGTTAATACTTGTACAGTGAATAGACTTGTGTATAATTACTTGCAAAACCTTGCTAAATCTGTACTAAAAGCTAGAAGCTGTTAGTAAATATTTAGAAAGTTAAGACAGAAAAAGGGAAGAAAAAAAGGAAAAGATGAAGAACAAAGAATCATTCATTCTAACAAAGCAATAGTATAACTCCTTTCCATTTCTAGAGTAACAGAATTTGGCCCAAAATAATTTGAAGAGAGGGACACACCTCCTTCAAAGATTATTAGCCCTAATTGCTTAGTAAAAAGTTATGTCTATTTTTACAGGTTGTAATTTATATTGAGAGTCAGATAAGGATAAATATCTATAAATCCCTTCTATAAAAAGTAATTTTCTGTCTAGATAGGCTGATGACTTTAGGCACTGCACACCTTTAGCAATTGTTAATTACTATGGGATGGTTTAACACTATTTTCCTAATCAGGATGCATGCATAAAATGACTGCAATCTAATTTGACATATTATTAGTGATGATTATTGTCAGAGATAAATTAGATTGAACAGAAAATAACCTTCATCCTTAGCATGTTTTAGCTCTCAGAATTAATGTGATTTGGTGAACACATATAAATAAAAGTCTGATGAGTCCCTGCTGAATGCAGGGCCTGCTGCTACTCAAGTGTATCAATTTCATGCAGATGATGAATTCCTTAAGCATTCAATGATAATCATACTTGATTTGACAAGACTTTCTCATGCTATTTTAAGGCCCTAATTTTCTGTGAAGTTCTGTCAAGTGTTCATCAAGCACCCACTTATCTCCCTATCTTAACCTGGCAGCCAATCCAAAGGTTGCCTACCAGTGCCGTCCATTAATATTCCTACCATGTGACTGTCCACAGAGAGAAGCCAATCAATGGCTGATTAACATTCAGGTCACATGATGCCCAAGGAGAGTAAATGAGTTACACAGTAAGACATCAAACAAATTTTCATCTTGAAAGAGTGATTGCTTTTTCTGCTGCTGTGATGTTTGTCAAATTCGCTCTAGCCTTGTCCAATTAAGCTCCATGAGCTGAATGACTAATGAAGAGAAGAGAATGCTGTGCCAGCATGACAGCTATGAGAAGTATCACTTAATAAGAGCTGCTGAAGAAATTTTTTAAAATTAAAAAAAAAAAGCTAAAATGATTGCAAAATCATGTCTGGATAACTGCTTTCAAATAATAACTGTTTTGTGGTAATTGCTTTCAAATTTCAGATGCTGTTTAGAAGTCTCTAGTGAAAAATATAAATTGCATTGTGCTGTGTAGGACATTTGTTTTCTGCCTGACTTTACAATGGAAAATGAGCTTGTATTTCCTCATAAAAAAATTATTTTTGAGATTCTAAACAATACACATTAACTGGATTATTGCCAGCAAATGTGCCAATGAACTTTGACAGTCTGCTAGAGACATACTGATAACAAGATCCCACTTTTAAGCATCAGCCAATATGGATAAAAAAAATCCTTACTTTATGAAACTGAAAGGNTTATTTTATTTTATTTTATTTTATTTTATTTATCACTGCTATTTATTTGTTGCTGAATTAAAACTGCCCAAGGAAACAAAAATAATTGTTTGAATAGAATTATAATCCTGTTTAGCAGAAGACTAAAGTGAATATTTGAAATTACATTCTGGAACATCACTGAAAGTCTATTTAGTCAAAAAGTCAGAAATTGCATTTTAGTGCTGATACTGTACTAAATTCCGATGATGTGTTTGGAGTAGAGATCCTATGACTAATTAACTTTCATCCAGTCACTGAAAGAAGTTACAGTCAGCTTGTGGATTACTGAAGATATGAAAGAGTGTCAGACAGATCCTACTTATTAGGTTCTAGCATGAAATTAGTTATATTCCCAAGGCATTCTGAAGCAATATTTTCAAGTTGGCTTAATAAGGGTGTTAGAGCATGCCAATTAACTGGCAGCTGAAATAAACAGTAGCTGGAGGCATAAGACAGTACTTATATCTGCAAAGGTAATAACATTTTAAATGGGACTTCTTGGTACGGTGGCTCAAGGTGCTAGAAGGAGGCAAGATGTGGAACATACTGTATTCAAAAGACTGTAAATCAATCCTCAGCACTGCTAGTCAAGGATGGAGACTGCAAATAGAGAAGCAATGAATTTCTGAGAGTCAGTGAGAAGGAGACAAGGAGGCAGGGGGCTAGTAGTTCATGAAGGTAGGAAGGGGGTGTGAAGTGGATACTGCTGAAGCAACCTGTGATGAGTGATTTGACCAAGTGTCTGCCTTTAAAGCATCACCACAAAGGCATATGATGGAAGAGACTGTAAAGGAATCAGGGTAGAAAAGGGAGAAATACACAGAAATAGTAATTGGCATGCTGCTTTTGTGAAGCATTGTTCCTAGAAAAGAAGCACTGTAAAGTTCTGAGATCAGTACTGCCTTGACATGGAATATTAGCTGTTAGATTACTGTTTTATTTGTTCCTGCTGCAGCCATACCACAGAGAATTCATAGGCTCTGAACCATTAGCGGCTTAAATGCTAACAAGGCAAAAAATGGTGAATATTGTTATAAGCAACACCACTTACTGAAACATTCAAATTAACAGTGGAGAAGGTGCCTAACTTTCTGTCAGTCATGTTAGGTGGTTATGAATAAAAGAGTATTCTACTTTCTGCACAACTTTGCATAATTAATAATTTTTCATGCAAACTATTGTTTGCCTTAATTGTTTTTTCAACAGCTGTTTTCATTAAATTGTAAAGCTCTTTGTGTCTAATCCTTTGAGTTGCACTATTGATAACAAGAACGCACTGGAGCTAGCTTTAGAGGAAGAGAGTCCCTGCCAAGCTGGAAAGCAGTCATGAAGTTACTTGAGAAATAAGGCTCTACAGTGGGACTGGTTGTGTAGCTAATCCATTAGTCTTTTCAAAAGGACTTTGCTCTACACCCTTATGGCTAAATTGACCCAACAACCTATCAATGCCTTTATTTGCTGAGTGGTTGTCCATGAAAGGTCTCAGTGCTGGATCCAAGCTGTAATCAAAGCCTCCATCAGTACTAGGGCCCTGATGACACAAATGGCCAAACTTTCAACGAGGCTGGCTGGTTTCCAGCCACGCCATTTTAAAGATACAAAGAGGCTGTGTTGTGCTGTGGAATTCATTTTCTTGTTTACTTCCTACAGAAACAAGAGCATAATCAGCACTCAGTGCATCGGATCAGACCGCTGAGTTGTTGACAGAAGCTTGGAGAAGCTTGCCAGCTTTCCACATGAAACACTGGCTTTCTTCTAATACACCCCCCACTGTCTGTGGCCCTGCCAATTGTAGCACATCAGAGCAACCATTGAGATAATGACCGTGAAGTCTCATGATACACTTTGATGAAGTGTAACATTTTTTAAAGGATTTTTGTCTGTGCCAAAATGATAGAGACAGCTGACTAAAAATCACCCCATCAAAATCAAGGCTGATGAACAGCAGGCAAAGACATGTGCTTCCACAGAGAAAAGGGAGGAGAATTTACAGCCAAAGACTCTCAATGACTATGTGCACCACAGATTCCTTTATTTTGCTTTTAAATGATCCTTTGTTTCAAATGAATGTATGTAACTTTGCCAAGAGAGCAATTTCCCCAAATATATTTTTTTATTCCGCATCAAAAAAAGATTCAGCATTTAGCATTTATAATGTTAAATAAATATCTTTTCTATATAAGCTAACTTTGTTTCTTAACATTAATTTTTTACAACCTTGCAAAGTAATATTTTGAAATAGCTGGGCCTTAAAACCTTCTCAGCCATTTCAAAATTGTCTAGTGGCAACTCATAGAACCAGCTTAGCTTATAGTAAAACAATTAGAGACGTGTTTTCCAAGCAAACCACAGGGAAAAGAAATAGCAAGATAGTTACTTAGGCTTTTACCATGCTCACTTTCACCAGTCCAATATTTTTTGTAACACAAAATTCATTACTAGCAATGGATTCATTGATACACACCAGTGCTAAGTAGCCTGGTTTAGGAGGTTAGAGAAAGTTTGCAGAATTTCTTGAACTAGCCATTTACTATGGATCTAGACCACCCCACTGTGCTGATGGAAGTGTGGTTAGAAGGTCTTTGAGCTGAATCAATTCGAGTTGGAATTTTCCCAGTGTATCACAGTTACATAAACACCTGTGCAAAATATCTTTGAGCTGAATTAATGGCATTGGGGTACTAATGGGGGAGGGGAAAAAAGGAGAGAAATGGAGTGGAAAAGAGAAAGCTGTTTTCAGTAGTTTTCACCATTTTTTCTTGTAAAAAGTGGGTCTGGAGGACTGTGTTTTAAACTGTCTTTACTGTAACTAATGCAAGAGATCATGTATGTCTATTTTTCATCTCCTCAGTACTGTAAGTCTAGAACAATGCTTTTTAAAGTCTCTTGTTCTCTCTCTTCCATACTCAAATTATATTTTTTCCAAGCTTAAATATACACAGCATGCTGGAGATATACAGTGACAAAGAAGGATGCAGTAGTCTTCTGGAATAGATCAAAGGTACTGGCAAGAGAACAAAAGTACAAACTTTACTTTGAACCCAGGTACACAGCATGCTGCAACCAACAGTGTTATAAGTGTGCAGAATTCAGTGTTTTCCACAAGATAGATGTAGAATGCATGCAGGTTTTTTTTGCTTCAGTTTACATCCCATGTCTGGCTTTGAAGAAAGAGGAAAATTTTGGAAGAGAAAAAAAGTGGAGATGGGATCTATTTTGCAGTGGAGATTTGTGGATGTTTTAGCAGACCTGTCTACTTTCCTAGAAATGCTTAGTTAAAGAGGGAGGCAGTGCAAAACACTTCAGTGCAAAAGGATACTGCTTCCCATTATGATTCAGTCTCTGTAGTAGAATAAAGAAAATATTGGCACCTTGTTTTCTCTGAGATAGCTCTTTGCTCTGCAGTCTTGGTATAAAATAAGATAGACAGTATGTGGTTGCTTTCTGTATCTGGGGAAAAATGGATCAAACTTGAGCAGATTTCATTTCATTTTTGTATATAACAAAAACAGGTAGAAGCCTCACTTTGTTAGTCTCCCTCCCAACAAATACAAAGTAATTCAAATTTGCCAAGTAGTGGGACAGACTCAACTGACATACTTGCAGGATTGAGTCTCTCTTCCTTTAAGTTTCAATAAACCACTTTTTCATGCCTCCACTTACAATCAGGGCCTAGGTTGTGCCTCGCAATAGTGATATGCATTGTCCTTCCATAAACACACAGAATCATAGAATAGTTTGGATTGGAAAGAACCCTTAAACATCACCAAGTCTGATCCCCCCCCACAATGAGCAGGGACATCTAAAACTTGGTCAGGTTGCTCAGAGCCCTGTCCAACCCAGCTGTGAATGTTTCCAGGGATAGAGTATCTGCTACCTCTCTGGGAAACCTGTGCCAGTGTTTCACCACCTTCACTGTAAAAAAACTTCTTATATCTATTCTGAATTTACCCTCTTCTAGTTTAAAAGCATTACTCCTAGTCATATCAAACTGGCCCTGCTACAAAAAATCTGTTCCCGTCTTTTAAATTCTTTTAGATGCAGCACTGCAGGTGGGCTGTCACCAGAGCAGAGCAGAGGGGCAGAATCCCCTCCCTCACCCCGCTGCTCACACTGCTTTGGATGCAGCCTGGATAGCAGTGGCTTTCCAGGCTGCAAGTGCATATTGCTGAGACATGTTCAGGTATTTGTCCGCCAGTATGTCCAAGTCCTTGGCAGGGCTGCTCTCAGTACCTTTCTCCCGCAGCCTCTATTGAAAGCAGGGTTGCCCCAACTCTGGTGAAGGATTTTTGCACTTGTTCTTGTTGAAGAGCCCATTTCTTGAGCTTTTTTGAGTCCTCCTCTGGAACAGAATCCTGTCCTTCATGAGCTTCATGTCATTTGTAAACTGCTGAGGATAGACTCAATCCCACTCTTTATATCACTGATCAAGATACTAAGCAGATATTAAGATATTTCCAGTACAGTGGGACACCACGCTGCTCTCCATGTGGATCTGGAGATCAGTGGGATATTGAGTCATTAAGCTCTACTCTCTGGATGTGACAATTCAACCGATTAACATCCAGCAAACAGTTTGTCAATCAAATCCATCTGTCTCCAATATAGGGAGAAGGATGTTGTAGGGGACCATATCAAAGGTCATAGGTCAGTGAATGCTGGGAAGACTACCTGAAACCCTTTCCAGTTAATGGGTGTTTTAGCAGGAATGACTGTTTAAGAAGACCGTCTAGTCATGTTTGCTGATGACTTGGTGAATGTTCTATACACACAGTGCAGGCATCCAACCACAATCAGCAGTCATAAATGAGCAGAGTGCAAAAGTACATCCACCTTCTTGATTTCTCAGAGGCAGAAGTCATGTGCAAGCTTTCACCAGCACATCCCAAATCACTTGCCATCTGCTAATAGCAACAGGTCTTTTGACATTAGTATCACACTTGAAACACTGCATCTGTGGTGTGATGGCCAAATTTTCAATAATGTGGCTTAGTGATGCTAACAGTAGAAGCACTTTCCTATCTTATATAAAAAGCTACAGGAGGCAAAGAAGTGAATCCATCCCTAAAGAAATTGCTGGCATTGCACAAGGGGTGTGTGTGTGTGGGGGTGTGTGGGAGTGTGTGTGTGAACCAAGTGAAACAAGAACTATTCATACACTTTGAGAGTGTTATTTCCCATCTCTTTCCTGTTTTTTGAAAGAATGCCCTGAGAGTATTAATTTTGGAAAGCAGTTCAAACAATGAGGTTATTCAAGCTGGCCTTATTTTTGCTGGCTGGTGAATGCCAGCACACATTAAATAGGTAAACTTTCAGCAGCCTGGATGGGAATCAAAATAATTAGAACACTTCAGAGATTTGTACCTTAGAGGCAAAGGTTGTCATCCTTCCACGTCTGTTTTCATTCATATATCACAAAACTGGGTAGGAAAGAGAGGACTGAGTTAGGCAGTTCTGCATCTCTGAGTGGGCATCTGTCAGTGATAAGCAATTTTGATGGAACTTTGCTGCAGGGAATATTCAACAGTAATATATTCCTAGCTGTACCAGTGAATTTATTCATTATCAATGCCAGCATAAGAAAGCTGAATGAAGTCAAGGGAAATGAAGAAAAGGTTGTGGGGAGAAGGTAATGAAAGAAGAGGCAGAGGATGGGGGGAAAGCAGTTAGCAGTGTAGGCACATATGTTTCAAAGCTTCTCAGATTTCCTGAAACTGAGCCTAACTGAAATGAGTAATACTTAGAATTAAAACACAGTATCATGACAATTAAGGAATTTGGGAAACCACTTCCCCACAGAGTCTTTAAGGACTACTTGATGCTGAGGATTATGGTAGGAGGAACTAACATCTGCTATATTCACCCAAAGCCATGTTTATGATTTCATTTTTTCCTCCTCTCTTTTAATGATGGAAGAATAAAGATTTTACTCTTTCTTTTGTTGTTTTGTTTCAATTTCTTATATTTTGACTTGTGGGATCAGAGTAGATCAAGTAAAAAATATTGAATGCAATTGTTTGGGTTTTATATACTGTGTGTATAAAACTGGGTGTATAGTTTTCTTTGTGTGAATAAATTCACAAATTAGAAGAAATTTAAATTCTTGAGAGGAAAATAATTAAGCAAGTAATGTTAAGTGCTTCCTACAAAAGAGACTGGCATCCTAACCTATGATCTAAAATTAGTTGTGAAACCTGTTGTATTCTGTGCCTATAAGTACTACCTAAGCCATGAAGGTCTTAACATGAAATGAAACAGCAATGAAAATCGTTACTTTTTTTACATTTATTGTTATTAATTAATCAATTTTATGCATGGCAGAAGTAAGTAATTGGAAGGAATTAAATGTTAACACCAAGGCAAGCAAAAAATTCATATTTATTGCATGAAAATAAAAATTATTTAAAAAAAATCAGGAAAATATATGCTACCATATTCAAAGAGGGAACAAAACGTGTTTTTCTACCTTTCCAATCCCACTGCATGAAACAACATTACTACTAATACTATTCCTATTCCTATTATTATTATTATTATCATCATCATCATCATCATCATCATCATCATCATCATCATCATCATCCCAACAAAATACTGGGCTGTTAAAAATACAGTTTTGTAGAAAACAGTATGGTTTCAGGGATAAATTCCTTGCATTTACCTTGTAATGTTCTTAAAACCTATGACGTAAAATACAGGCAACACAGAGGAAGGAATCTATAATGCTTTTTTTTCTGCCTTAGAGGCAGAACCTGGAAGATTAAAGTTGTAGTNCATATTTATTGCATGAAAATAAAAATTATTTAAAAAAAATCAGGAAAATATATGCTACCATATTCAAAGAGGGAACAAAACGTGTTTTTCTACCTTTCCAATCCCACTGCATGAAACAACATTACTACTAATACTATTCCTATTCCTATTATTATTATTATTATCATCATCATCATCATCATCATCATCATCATCATCATCATCATCATCCCAACAAAATACTGGGCTGTTAAAAATACAGTTTTGTAGAAAACAGTATGGTTTCAGGGATAAATTCCTTGCATTTACCTTGTAATGTTCTTAAAACCTATGACGTAAAATACAGGCAACACAGAGGAAGGAATCTATAATGCTTTTTTTTCTGCCTTAGAGGCAGAACCTGGAAGATTAAAGTTGTAGTAACTTGACCTTTTCTCATGCTCTAACTTCTAACTTCAGGCTCTAACATTTTAAAGCTAAGTAATTGATGATATTATGTTGCTATCTTTGAGCCCCTAGCAAGGCCCCCGTGGAGAGAAAATGCGTAGTCATGTACTTACCCTACTTCCTAAGACCCTGTATTATCTCCCTGTAACACTATTGGCTACATGCCAGATGTCCAAAGACTATAGGTCAAATCACCAAGACCTCAGACTATTGGCTAGTTATCCCAATCCTACCTAACCCTATAAAAACCCCTACTTCTGCCNCCACCCAGGCTGGCCACTCGGGCAGGGCGGGCAACCTCCCGGTACAACCGTTTTAATATTATGTCATTAATATTAAAAAAACCCACAAACATGTGGAGGTCTGCAATTGTTTTATTCACAGATGATGTAGTGATATTTGAAAAAGAATGAGGAGGCAGTATTTAGTCCTCTTTTGCATGAATTCCATTTACATATAAAAATTTACATTAAAGGATGCCACTAAGGTCTCAGCTGGCCAATCCTTTCTGCATCATCTATGTAAAAATTTTGCTGATATATGTTCATACCTCTTTCTCCAGACTATATGCATCTATAACCAATATAAATAGTCATCATGGATTTACTAGAGACTGTCAGTGTCTTGGATCTTGTGTTTTGTGGGAGTGATGTATTTCTTAACTAGTTCGTTTAGTCTTGCAGCACTATTTATAATTTTCCTAATTTTCATAGTAAAACTGGAGGTGTTAGCAAAGGCAAAGGCACTTTCACTAAGGGAGAACCAAAACCTTCATCTCCCTAACTGAAGGAAGTTTTGTTTGTGGGAAGTGGAGCTATCAGCAACATCAGACTCTAAGACAACATTTACAGCAAATCATCCAATTGCATATGTAGGAATAGTGGCTCTTGGCTGAATGCAATGAACAGGTTGTTGTGATTCAAAGAGATTACATTTCATATACACTAAAAACTCCCTTAAGATACAGTGAGAGAGATTATTTGCTCTTGTACTCATTGCGCTGAAAGATTTTTAGCTGCTAGGAAAGAAATGGATTTTTCCTTCTTGTTCTATATTTTTTTAAAAATTATTTTTCTCTTAAGGGCTGTTGGCCTCAGGCAAATTCTGAGTTTCAAAATACAGTGTCAATAAATTAAATGTTGAGCCCACTGAAGTCAGCTGAATTTTGCCACTGAAATCTGCAGAGGCAGGATTTTGCCTACTGTTTGGAAAACATTGCTTGCAGCAATCAGATAACAACCATTGCTGACATCTAGCAGAGAAAACACTAACTACTCAACTGTCACTAGCACTCAACTGTTGAATCTTCTGCCTGTGCAGACACCAGGGATTTGTGACCAAAACCAGGCAAGTGCTCAGAAACAATCAGTGCTCAAATGAGCAGAAATCACATGGCCAAGACCCTTCTCAACTTTAAGTTAAGGGCCATTACCTCCTTATATTTTCTCCTTCAGTGAGATGCATTAAACTGGACAAGGACAGAATCTGTTCTGCACAGGAGAGTATGGCTTAAAGGTCTCAGGACAGACTTCAAATATCTACTGGTGTGGTGAAAAGCATGAGCATTCTTGTGCAAAGTTATATAGACATGATCTTGGCTTTGGGACACATAGCTAGATAGATTAGCTTTGACAGAATGGCTCAAAAAACTTACAAGAAATCTATCTTAGTGAGATTCCTTTATTGCCATTAAAGGAAAGGCACAAAATCCAGATAATTTCACTTTCTTTTATAGTACCAGAACGAAAATACAAGAAGTTGTTCATCAGAGAGCCAGACTCAGGAAGGTATGAAAACTGAGGCTTGCTTATGATGCTTTTTTACCTCCTTGCTTTGTACTTTGTCTACTCTTCTTAGGCAAAACATCTAGTCTCTGTTTCTACTGCATTGTGGCCTCTAGGGAGTCATAGCAATTTTTTTAGAGCATGTTCTGTGTATTGAAATCATTCTGAGAGGACAATTGAAAAAGTTTAGTGAGAAGTCTTTTAAACTTCGTGAATATAGGGATCCTTATCCATAACCTTCAGATTAACAACGTTGGTGTTCTCTACATCATTTGTCCTTGAGGAGTCCTATATAAACTTCAGCTGCTATGAGAGCTAACGATGCACAGAAACACCACTGCAAAGACATGGGCGTATTTTTATGAGGTAGGTCTCTGTTTTAGAGAGTACTATGTCTTATGAAGTGATTACTATTCTATGAAATATGAAGTAAAAATTTAAATTTAAATTTCAGTGGTTACATCTGAATTTGAGACCTTCACTAAAAAACTGGATATGGTTTCACTGAAAGAAACTAATATTTTAAACTTTAAATCAATATTCAAACTTGATTTATGAAAATATATTTCTCTTCACAGCTCTGAGACCCTAATTCTATTGTGAAGTATTCCTTTTTCTTTTTTTTTTCCCATTTAGTTTCTAATTAGAAACCTTACAGAGCTAAGAAAAGTTATATTAGTCCATGTGTGCAAATATGTACCCATGTGAGTATGCGCACAGGTAAATCACTCTGACAATGGGCATGACTTTACAACAAAGAGACTTTTGTAGTAATCAAACTTTAAAAATCCTGAATCTTCAGCTCATAGTTAATTTGACAGTGGAACTGTAATTCTTTAATATGGGCCATTCTGTCTGCATGAACTGTGCAAGAGACATCTGTGTCTGTGAAACAACTCACCTCTTGGTTAGATTATCACTGGATTTAATTTATCTATCAGAGTTAGACTGATCTTTTCAGCTGTGGATTAACTTCACAGCTGGGCAATATGCTAAAATTTAGTAAAGGCAGCGTTTTGGGGGCTAGGTTTCTTTCCTTTTGTGGCTTCTTTACGTATAGAATTTTTTGCCCCTAAGTTCCTAGGAAACACTAACAACTGGGTACTTAAGAAAAACAAAAGAAGTGGCCAAGCTCAAGGGAGGAGGGCATCTGGTTGCACTTCTCTGATCTGGGAGCTTCTGTCCAAGGGGCAGAGATACATGAGAATGGGGCAAGTAAAGGATAGGGCTAGGGCAGCTGATGGCTCTTTCTCTCTCTCTCTCTTTCTCTCTCTCTCTCTCTCTCTCTCTCTCTCTCTCTTTCTCTCTCTCGGCTTCAGAGGAGGGTGGTTGGAGCTGCTGCTTGGGGAAAAGAATTCACTGCTGCCACCAGAACACAGCCCATAGCTGCTGCTTCTGCTGTGGGGTGAGCCTCTGCTGGTGAGAGCAGCCACTGAACTGGGGCCTCACTAACACCCACCTCACTAAAAG
>VXBU01000250.1:37917-62435 GCA_013400315.1 Bombycilla garrulus
AGATACAAATTAACAATAACTATGGTACTAACAACAACACCTACTACAGATAAAAAAACAGAAAAAAAAAGGTCAGGGACACCCCCACCCCGCGGCAGAGCCGGCAAGAGGGATGGGGAAGGCCTTGCTTCACAAACCCCGTAGGCAGTCTGTAGTTGTAGATGGCTCCAGACGGGCTGCTCTGAGGAGAACGGAAGAAACTCCAAGGTGGAACGCAGGAGTCCTGGTGCAGGGATGGATCAGATGGGTCCCAGCGGGGCAAGCAGAAGCAGCAGCAGGAGGCAAAAGAACCCGGCCTGTCCTTTTCCAAGCAAAACCCAGCACTGAACTGTGTCCTTTCTAGTCTCCCTTCCTGGCCCGGCAAGCCTTTGTCTTGCAAATACACTTAAGCATCGGCCATCAGGTTCCCCCGCAACAAATGGGACAAAAAATTCCATAACTAAAGAGGATGAAAAAAGAAAAAAGAAAAAAACTAACACCCCAACCCCCCCACAGTCAGTGTTCCTCAGAGTCCTGCTGGGGTACCGGCATCAGCTGCCCCAGGGGTTTGGGAAACAGAAGCTCTCTCCCATCCCTTTCTGTGTGGCCCGAGCCGCCATTACCGCTCCCCGAGCCCGCACCACAGCGCCCCCTGCAGCCGTGGGACAATCACCGCACCCGCCCTGCCCGCCGGGAGCCAGCAGCGCTGCCGCTGGCCGTGCCCGGAACTGCACCCACGGGGAAGGCGCCTGCGGCCGAGCAGGCCGGCACGGGGCTCTGGGCCTGGGCGGAGTTAGTGCCAAAGCTGCTGTTGCTGTCTGCTTGCCTTTTATACGCGCTAGTAAAGAACTGTTATTCCTGTTCTCATATCTCTGCCTGAGAGCTCCTTAATTTCAAAATTATACTAATTCGGAGGGAGAGGGTTTACATTTTCCATTTCCAAGAGAGGCTCCTGCCTTGCTTATCAGACACTTTCTTTCAAATCAAGGCTTCCTGTCTCACTGCCATTCAGTTAATGGCAAAACTGTGACATTTTTTCACAGGAACTAGATAATAATTTTACTGTTTATATTATGATAATCTGCTGTTATGTACTGTGCTCAGAGAAAAATCCGCTATTTATTTGCCCTAGAATTAATATGCCAGTGTTTCATAACCTTTCATTAAACACTAGGCATTTCTCTCATCTTTTGCCTTTTTCTAATCACATATAAATTGGTACAGTGCAGTGTTTATCTTGCTAACCACTACTCACTGAGCATAAATTAAGTGATTGCTTTCCTTGGTGATTTGTAAGCTCTCCCAGGCATAATTTTGCTTTCTGCCAACCACCCAAGTTCATTTGTTAACATAGCTCCTTTTGCAGAATAACTATTGATTTAGAAATGCCTAATTAAAAAATGTTTATCCACACTTTATTTTATCTTGAATGTGAAAGTAGAGTGACTAATGTGCTGAAATCACAGCATCAGGTCATATAATTTTTAACCTACAATGGCACTAGATTCATCTAGATCAAGAGAGAGGTAGAGAATATTTCTGTTGACTCAGAACTTTGACCACTGGCAAACAGAATTCCATAGATTGTCCTCTATCACAGCATCACATTTAGCAATGTGGCTCAGCATCTTGTGTCTGCAAATCTATTTTTTTTTGCCAGAGGCTCAACAAATCCTATTCTTTCCTTCTTTACTGATAGATCAGAGTTTAGCAGAAAAATCTTTGGGGGCATTTTTCAATAGTCAATGAATACATGTCAGGCAGGATAGAATCATAGCCAATTGGCTTAAACCATCTAAAACACCATTAATTCGCATCTCCATTAAAAAAACTTGGCCCATGGTACCACTGTGTAAAGGACTGAGGACAGGGTAAAAAACATTAAAGAACTAAAAGAACTATACCTATCATTCTCTCGGTTGCAGGTTTTTTACATATTGGCACAAGAACTTTCCTTTTGTTGATGTTCGTTATTCTATGTCTGCGAAGAACCTTTTATTCTCTGGAATTGATTCTTTTAATTTCCCATCATCTGGTCTTTGTGCAAATTAGATATTATTTTGCTCATGTAGCTTGAGGCTAGTTTCAAAATGAGGAATGGCTATTAACAAAATGCAAGACTCCAATAGTTGCTTTCCTTGACGTTTCATTCTGAAGGGAAAGAGAATTATGCTAATGTGAGCAGCTTTACCTCAAGCATCAATTCTGGTTTGGGAGATCAGGTACGAAAAGCCATTACTTTTGAATCTAATTTTCTGGGAGAGGTGTTTTATTAGGAAAAGGAACTTAAGTGGAATCTACTCCTTTGCATCTCCTTTGCAAGGAGAACAGAGGCAATCCGACCAAAGGAGATTAGTAGTTTTTCTTGGTTTTAAGTTTGTTTTTGTTTTTGTTTTTGTTTTTGTTTTTGTTTTTGTTTTTGTTTTTGTTTTTGTTTTTGTTTTTGTTTAGTTTGGCTTGGGGTTTTTTGGTGTCTTTTTGGTTGTTTTGTTTTTCTTGTTTTTTGTTTTTGTAGTTTATATCTTTAATTCAGCAGTGATTGTACTGTTACAGATATTGAGGGGGCATAAACACACTAGATGAATAGGCCTACTTCTCTGGAAGCATGTTAAGGTGGTGTACTGTCTGAGAAGGTTTTAGAGAAGCACAGGCAAAGGTACACTAGTAGTATACCTTTGGTCTGGTAGACTAGAGCGAAGCAAATGGTCATGCTCTTTGTGGTGGCTCTAGAAGTCCAAGCAGAATACTCTGAGATAACTGGTTATAGTTTCCTGGCGATCTGGATTGGGAACAAGGACTTATACGGGCAAGCCTGGCCACTGGCAACTCTCTGTCTTTCTCCCATGAGATAGGACTGAAAATTTGTTGCAATCTTTGAGAATCTGGCAAGGCCCCCGTGGAGAGAAAATGCTTAGTCATGTACTAAACCCTACTTCCTAAGACCCTCTGTTATCTCCCTGTAACACTATTGGCTACATTCCAGATGTCCTAAGACTATAGGTCAAATCACCAAGACCTCAGACTATTGGCTAGTTATCCCAATCCTACCTAATCCTATAAAAACCCCTACTTCTGCCCACTTCGGGAGAAGACGCCGTTCCTGGACCCCTTCACGGAACCCCCAATAAAGAATCCGTGGAAAAGCGCTGGTCGGCTTCTTCTCGTCTCTTCACCCCTGAGCTAGCATGAGCGACTACCTGGCAAGCTGCGAGCTGAATATCACTGAGAGCTGAAATCACTAAAAGAGCTGAACCGCCTGATAAGAATCAGGCTGAGCTTGCCAGGATAGTTCGCGGCTAGGGCGTATGCCGGATCTTCAGGACGGAGCCGTTCCTTAGGACCGAGACCGGGACCCCTCGCTATCCGGGCTAATCTAAAGCGGCACCGGGGGTCTTTCTGCCACCCAGGCAGGCCACCCGGGCAAGGCGGGCAACCCCCGGTCACCGTTTTAAAAATTGACTACATGAAGCTTTTCTCTAAACGGCACAACATGCAGAGATTTGAGGCACTTGAAATTAATCTGGTAACACTGGCACATGACACACTTTAGTTTCCATAAATCCCCTATTTTGGTAGACCTTTTTCATATTTGTCCTTTTTAAATGTTAGTGTGCCATTAGAGCAAATCATATTCAAGTAGGTTGATATAAGAGATTTCATTAGTTTTTGCTGCACTACACAATTTTGTTATTTCATAAAATACCTTTTCCTGTTACTTGGAATAAAAAATTTAGGAAGGAGAACACTCACTTAGTATAGGTTTTCCTCCTATACTAACCTACAAGCTTCTTATTTAGGAAATCCAATCTATGTTTGAGTGTTTCAACAGAACTGTGTTATCATATTTAGGTCAATTATTTGTCTAATAGATACTAACTTATTGAAATCATTATCAGGCCAGCAAACAAAGTTCAAACAAAGGGAACTGCTCCATCTAGAGTTTCGTCTTGCATGTAAGCTGATTAAATATTTTAATCAATTATTTTACTGGCTGTCATGGCCTGTACCATTAGCTTTCTCTTATTTTATTATTTCAATAACTTAAGAATATTAAATCTACTAACAGCCTTAAAAAACACTGGTTCATGTGATTTGGTGATCTCAAACTATTTATAAATATCAGAGGGAAAGGTGTGCATGTAACAAAAGAGAACTAATTTTGCAATAATTTACGACATGAAAAAGTGTTTTCCAGAGGTGAAGTACTCAGATTCTGTTTTAAAACATGAAGATGGTATTCCTGTAATTATTATTCATTCCATGATTTTCCCAGTAATTTTATCCAAGTTAGTCTAAATCTAGTGCAAATTTGTGCAAATAATTATTTCAGTAGTAAATTCCAGTGGGAATTAGTTCTTCAGTATACAAAAGTATTACCAAAAATTATACTGAAATATAATTATATAACTTTTTTTAAATTTATTTAAAGTTCTTTAGGTTTTGTATTCAAATATTATCCTTGTATTGGCCTTCTGATCTGCTTTATTCTGCTCAGCACATCTGAATCTCTTCCTCACTAATTCATTTAATTTTTCCAAATTGAGAAAACAGCAAACAATTCTTTTTAGATTTCTGCTCTCACTTACCTCTCCTCTATATGTTTTTCTCTTCCCTTTCCTTTTCTTCCAGAACATTTTTCAAATTAAATAGTCAAAACTGAATGCATTCACTAAAGTGAGAAAATTGGTAATTGCATTGGAATTAGTCAAATCTTGTGCAATGCTGCATCAAGGCAATAATTTTAGAAGATGTCTTTGTACATATAAAAAAAGCTGGTAGGTGAATAGATCTCACTAGAGGATAATCACATAAAAATATATCAGTGTTCAGTACATGTTGAGAAGTGAGGGGTGGGAAAATGTGAGACTTATGCTGGCCAAGCTATGACAGCACCTTTCTGCCTGCTGTCAGCCCATGCAAACAAGACATGGTCTAAGCTGATTTTAGCCCAGTGAAGCTGAACTGAATTACTCTGCAGCTGCGAAGAGCTATCTGTGTGTGAGCTGTAACCACAGAGCAGTTACAAATGAGAGCTTGTTTGCTTTTGTCAATCACAGTGCTAAGTACAGCAGAGGCCACTTTGCTGAGTCAGCTTGCCTGTTGTGTGCACTGCTGTGCTCTGCTCTCGCGCTGTTGCTGCTGTCCCTGGTTTAGAGCTCATTTCTATCATAATGCTACACAGCAATTCCCCAAATCCTGCATCTCCTGATCTGACAACCTTACTTTATTTGGTTATATATGTGTTATATATATGTGACTGGGGCTAAAGACAGAGCTCTGAGTCCTTTCTGGGGGAGGGAAACAGTCCCAGTAAGGTCTAGAAATAAAGCAAAAAAGACTATGTGAACTCTTGTCAGTGGGATAGTAGAAGGTGAACCATAAATGTACCTACTGGAATAAATCTAAATTTTAGGGCCTGGATGTTCAAGCAGAGAGATATTAAAGTATGTTAATTTTTGTAAATGCACAAGGCTTGATGCAAGTCAAAGCTATTATTCTAAAACACTGTACACAGTGTTACTCATAGCAAAGACATCTCCTCTTGGATTTGTATACTCTTGTAAATATATACATGAGATATACAATTAAAAGTGGCATATATTTCTTATGCTTTTTAATCTTGCTCTTAATTGAACTCAATGAATTTGATATGGATCCCTCTGCTGGTTTTAACACCAGCGAGAAATCAAATACTAAGTAAGCCATTCCCCTTCCCCTGCTGCTTCTGGTAAGGGAGGGACAAAAAACAGAGATAAAAATTTACCAAAAGCACAAATATGTTGGACCCAAACCATTTTATAATTATATGAATCTATGAATTATACCCCAGGCAAGCAATTATCTGACCAATCTTTACAGTCTTTCCAAAAACAAAATTGAAAATGCCCTAAGCTTTGCTTCTCTCTCTCAGGGTCATTGGCTAGTAAAGCAGCATGCAGACTAATCAAGATAAAATGGCAAAGATTCAACCAAAGACTGAAATATGCAGGTTGTTCTTCAATGTTTCCATGGAATAATTATCTGGAAATGATAGCCTGTCTATTTTTTATGCTGAGTAAAAATCAAGTATGAATTTTATTTCTGTACACATTTTCCAGTACAAGAGTAGGTATGTGGGAATTCCAGAGGAATTAAGAGAAAAGGGAACTCCTCTTTAATTCTGTGGAAAAAAAAGTCAAGCGGAATGTTCATGTTTTTCTTGGAATTGTTCTATTAAGGTTGTCTCTTAACATTTCCACAAAGGGACATGTACAAATCAGTAACCAGGAGAAAGTAGGAAAAATTAATATGACACTTTAACAGAAGTGATAGAACATGGCAAATCATGCTTAGATACCCAGGCAAATAGCAGCAGCTTGAATATTTTTTTCTTATTTAAAGTTTAGCTTACTCCACGCTAGATCAAAATACTGCCTGGACAAATGCCAGCCTGTGGTCTTTTACAGATAATGTCATTGATGTTTCAAAGAACTTTTGCAATAAAACACAAAAATTATCTTCACTTGAGCCTACTTGCATTATATTTGCCTCATGCAGTAGTGCCACAAGTGAAGGAAAGCACTCACACACTGGTCACAATATATTGCCAAAACTGTTCTGAGGAGCCCAGCTGGCAGACTGGATTTCTTTAAAGAACATAGAGAAAGATTTGTTTAAGAAAGAATCACATAGGCACAAGAAGAATCTCTACGAACTTGCTTGCAGTTGTAAAGCATACCTGATTTCCTGGCTCAGAGACAAGGTCCAGGTCAGGCTCAGACCTCATTGTCCCTCTGGGAGAGTACTGCTTCCCCTTAAAATTGGTGGTAAGACCACCAAGAATATATTCAAATAGACTGGAAGCTGCCTAATCAGTTTAAATGTCTAGTTTATAAAGAATACTTAAGACTTAACTTAGTTCTGAAATACATCCACTTCAACCATCTTATCATTCCACAAATCATCTACTTCAACTTGACACTGTGAGAGATACAGGGCACATTTTAAAGTGACACTTTTCAGTAATTTAATTCTAAATAAAGTCACTATTATACAGTGAACCCAGGAAGTGAACCCAGAAGGGAAGTTCACTGTAATTTGATCCTCCTCTACTAATTGAATCTTTTTTTTCAACTGTTCATTTAATCTTTGGTACTTATTTTGACATTACCAGTGGATGAGGAGTGGAACCCTCTCTCTCTGCTCAGGGACAAATAAGCCTTTCAAATGTACTTTACCATCACTGGCACATTCTCTAGTAGTAGCCAATAAATATACATTAAAAAAAGTGGCAATGAGCCTGAGAAAATATAGGCATGAGCTGTATCCAATCTCTGGGTCACAAGTTCCTCTGCCTTGTGGATCATGGTAGAGAAAGAATTACTGATGATTGCTACTGATTGGGCTACTAAATTTACAAATTAATCCCACCTTGAAATCCACTTGGTATTTTGTAGGTAGGCAGGCTTAAGAAAACAGAATTTAAAAACACAATGAAGGAAATGTACAATAGATTGAGGCATCCACAGTGGGCAGCTGCAGTGCAACTATCATCTGCTGAAAGATGGGAGGGGCATGAAGAGGAATCTAGATAGGCTGGATCAATTGGCCAAGACCTACAGTATGAGGCTCAACAAGGTGAAGTGCCAAGTCCTGCCCTCAGGTCACAACAGCCCCATGCCAGACCACAGGCTAGGGCCAGAGTGACTGGAAAGCTGTCTGGAGGAAGAGGACCTGGGGGTGCTGGTTGACAGCAGCTGAACATGAGTCAGTGTGTGTGCCCATGTGCCCAAGAAGGCCAATGGCATCCTGGCTCATGTCAGAAGCAGTTATGGCCGCAAAGACCAAGGCAGTGATTGTCCCTCTGTAGTCCCACTGGTGAGGCAACACCCTCAATTCCTGTGTTCAGTTCTGCACCCTCAATTCAAGAAAGACATTAAGGTGCTGGAGCATGTCCAGAGAAAGGCAACAGAGCTGTTTGAGAGTCCGGAGCACAAGTCACATGAGGAATGGCTGACATAGCTGGTGGTGTTCAGTTTGAAGAAAAGATGACTGAGGGGAGACCTTATGACTTTTTCCAATTACCTGAAAGGAGGGTGTGGGCAGTTGCTTCTCCCGGGCAACCAGTGACAGGACAAGAGGAAATGGCCTCATTCTGTGCCAGGGGAGGTTTAGATTAGGGAGGACATGAGGAATGATTTCTTCACTGAAAAAGAAGGATTAAGGATTAAGGATTAGGAGAAGATTAAGGATTGCAGTGGGTTTCCACAGGAGGTGGTGGAGTCACCATCCCTGTAAGTGCTGAAGAAATGATTGGAAGTGCTACTTATTGCTGCAGTTAGTTTGACATGGTGGTGTTTAGTCAAGGGTTAGATTCAATCTTGGAGGTGCTTTCCAGCCTTAATGGTTCTGTGATTCGATAATAATATTCTCCCTACATACTACAAAGAGGATAAAAATATTTACTGGACGTGTGGATGAGATACTGGTCTGATACTGTTATAAAGGTACTGATAATTCTGTGAAAAAAAGTGAGTGGCAATAAAGAAAACACAAGTTTTCAGCAAAAGGAGTATGTATGATTCAGATGATACCAATATTTCATGAGCTTTCAGGCTAGAGGCAGAGGTTTAGAGGTGGGAAACTGTCACGGCTGTTGTCAGGAGGACCCTAAGTACTTTGTGGCTCGCAGTAACCTGTTGCTATATTAGCTCTGGCACATACCTGTGTTTTTTTCTACATGACTTCACAGTCCAAGGCTGCAGGTTATGCATGCATGGCATTCCCAACTCATTGTTAACATATTGTCAGTTCATAATGTTCATCACTAGTGCTGTAATACACCAGGGCTCTTTTAAACACCAGATACATATATTATGCTAGAAATATCTGTTATATTAGAACCATAGCTTAAAAATATAACAGGTTACTAGTCTTCTATGTTTATGAATAAAGGTTCAAAAAGCTAGTATTAGAAGTTACAAGCCAAAAATAGGAAAGATGTCCAACTAGTTATCTATAAAGCTAAGAATTTTAAAGTAGAATTTATTTTGGAGTATCCTAAGAGAAGGGTAAGCAATATAAAATGAAGCAATATTTAATTCATTGCAGTTCTGTATTCATTACCCTGCATAATGGTTGATGTCTTTCTTCTTTACATTCATTAATTTCTGGAATTTTCAAGGCATTTAATTTGGTACAGATTGAACAGGAAATGAATGTCAATCTCACCCTTTGAAAAAGGCTAACAAATAATCTGCTACCAACATTTTGCACACCATGTAACTTTTTTAGAATTTGTTCTAAGCTGATATCCAGTTGCATTTATTCATCCTAACTTAGAGTACCTGTTGCTTTTACCAAGTTTTACATTTATGTGTTCACAGCCTAGGACTGCCAGTCTTTGAACAGCCTCTCTACTGTAAAAGAAGACTGATGAAAATGCCTGCAAGCAATTAGCAGGACTCTCTATTCACAGTGTCAGCAGCATCAATTTTCTCATTGCTAGTAGAAAAACTGAGTTTGATGTAAACTGAACAGGAACTGTGACTGCTCAGCCTTGCACTAAATGGACCTTAAGAGTATTATTATTATAACCTTGGCATACGCATCAAAGTCCCTGTGCAAGGCAACTGTGAACACAGCACTAGATATAAATAAATGTCATACTTCCCAATGTCAGTTAATCATTTGCAGTTCCTTGCAGTTCTGCTCACTGTAATGTGTTTCAGCAACAGCTAAAATTATGAATTCATGCCTCCCACCTTTTATTTGAAATATGTCAGACATATTGTAGACCTTCCTGAGTTTGAAACTCTGGTGTAATCATCTCACACAAACTAGTCTGAGTCATTTGTACTACTTAGGAAAAACAAACACATATATTGATGCAGCATGTTTGAAATGTTTAAACTTGTCATCTTAAAGCAAATGATAGCAATTGGTTTCCAAGAAAATGATGAAAAATTATTTTAAAAAATCCAAACAGCAAACCAACTGCAAATGATGTTTGTTGGATAAGTAGAACAATGTACAATTTGATTTCACAAAAATGACATACTTTGGAGTCAGGTAGGTTTATGGCCATGCCTTGGACAAAGGGCCTTTGCCCTTAACCGCAGTAGAGCACTCCAACAACCTCTCCTGTGGTTAGGGTGACCAGACAAATACCTCCCAGGGTACCTTGTAAATTTTATTTACTATGTAAATACTTTGTACCCTATTGGCTCTCCCTCCTTGATCTGCCCCTGAGCCCTCTCCTGATTTGCCCTGATGTTCTACCCCACTCCCTGCCTTCCCAACATAATCCCTGCTCCCTCAGACTTTTCCAGTTCTTCATTCCTGGACCCCTTTGTGGCAAGACCAAATAAAGGATACCTGTGGAACACCATACAAAGACTCTGCCTCTTGACTCTGCGTCGGCTCCCTGCGGCTCTCACAAAAGAGCTAAATCACTCTGAAGGGCTAAATCACTCGGCGGCTGCCCGGATGTGCCTATGCTACCAGGATGTCCTTTTAAGGACACTTTTCTTCAAGGTTGTGGCACCCGAACCACTGACAGCCCTGCTGTGACAACATACCAGTGATTCCAGGAGGCCAGATGACATAAATTCAAAAATCTCAAGCTTGTAATACCAGATTTTTGTACATTTGTAAAAGTCCACACAGAATACCTGTGGTATTCAAATATCTCACTCTTGGTATACAAATCAATAAGCTGAAAATTAAGGGTAGGTTTGAATCTCTGTATTGGGTTTGCACGGCCAAGCTTTGGTAATGATGGGACTGCAGGGGTGGCTTTTGTGAAAAAGATGCCAGAAGCTTCCTCCAGATCTAGCAGAGCCAATCCCTGACAGCTCCAAAGTTAGACATTCCTCTGGCAAAGGCTGAGCCCAATCAGAAATGGTGATAATGCCTCTGTGGCGTTATCTGTTATTGCTCAGATATAATTGTGGTGAGAAAAGAGAGGGGAGAAAACATGTGAGAATAACCCTGAAGACACTGAGGTCAGTGAAGACGGAACTGAGGCTCCATTTCACCATGGTGAAGAAGCTGAGCCCCTGCAGCCCATGGAAGACCACGAGGATGCAGAAATCTACCAGCAGCCCATTGTGGAGCCCTAGGCTGGAGCAGGTGGATGCCTGAGAGGAGGTTGAGATCCTGTGGGAAATCTGCGCTGGAGCAAGTTTCCTGGTAGGATCTGTGACCCTGTGGGCAACCTACACTGGAGCAGCCTGTTCTTGGTCCTTGAGGGACTGCACACTGTGGAAGAATAACCCATGTTGAAGTAAAGAAGTTTGTAAAGAACTGTTGCCTGTTGGATGGACTCACATTGGAGAAGTTCATGTAAAACTGCCTCCTGTGTGAGGGACCGCATGCTGGAGGAGGGGAAGGATTCCTCTCCCAAAGTAGTGGGAGAAACAATGTGTAATGAACTGACCATAACCCCCACTTCCCACCTCCCTGCACCTCTGGGGGTAGAAGGTGGACCTGGGAAGGAGGGGAAGGTGTTTTTAAGGTCTGTTTTTACTTCTCATTATTCCACTCTGATATTGTTAGTAAGAAATTCAATTAATATCTCTACTTCCAGCCTGTTTCACCTATGATGGTATTTGGTGAGTGATATTTTCCAATCCTTATCTCAACTCAGACTCTACATCTCCTCTCCCCTGTCCAGCTGCAGAGAGAAGGGCTTGGCAGATGCCTAGAGCCCAGCCATGTCAAAACACTTACTGACTTTTTAACCCATCTACTGCTAACTCACTTTGACAACATTCTGAACCAAACCCTTCAGAAGTTTGTTGGGGTAACTGAAGTATTAACCCAAGTTCAGCTCAAAGTGATGACACCTTTGCCTAATATTGTCTGTCTAGACTATCATGCCTTTAAATGGTATAAGGGAAGATAAGTGTACCACTGTGAAGGAAGAAAACATGACTTTCCAGCCCCACATGGGGACAGAGATTGTGAAAGGTATGACCACAGAACAGTTCAAAATAATATTGGTATCCACCTGGAACACTACTGTATTCTAACTTTAGGTTATAGGATCCAAGATAGGAAGAGTAAAGCCTGACATAGTTGTCAGATCTTGATATTACCCTCCTTTCAAAGAATATTTACTATCCTTTCACTGAAGCTGGACATGAACAAGTGTACCAGAGAGCTCTACCTCCAACAATAAAAAAAAGCCTGCCCCAATCCTCTTTATTCCTTTCAGGAGTTTTCCTATAAAGGGAACTTGCCTGGAGTAGGCAAAATTACCTATCTTCCAGTGTATTGTAAAATACACATCTTCTCTTTTTCTGGAGAGAGAATTGAGGTAGTTACAACTCAAAATAACAAAGTGATGGTTCTTCAAGAAAACGCTTTCTAAAAAGTGAATTTATGAATTTATTTATCAAAAAGAAATATGAATCAATCCATAGGAGCTCTGTCAAACACACACAGAGTTATAAGCATACGTAAGACAAAACTAGTCAGCATTCAGGAGACCTAAACAGTTGCTTCCCACTAAAGTAAGTAGCCATCATCTCAAGTTTGATGACTCACAAACTGATAAACTTCCTTCTGGCTAATCTGCAGCATAAGTCTGCTTGCCTCCATTCAATGCTGAGTATACATATCCCTTTTTTTTCTGTGTAGTTTTGTAAATCAAGACAGAATCCAAATTTGCTCAGACACGCAGATTTTGGCTTTTGCACTGTAATTCCAGGGGATTTTAGTATCCATTTCCATGAAAATAAAAAGGAAAAAAAAAATATGTGAGCAAACCCATGCACTTTTATTTTTGCTATAGCTGGAAATGTTCATTTTCTTTTTTCCTTCTTTTTCCCTTCTTTTTCTTCTTTACCTGTTACAAGTAGACAAACAATTTCAAAAATTCTTATAACTTTATGACAGATTAGAACTATTATCAGAAGGGGTGAATGATTTTACTGAATTTTGATCTGATCTCATCTTTTCTACTATACGAAACGACCTGTAATCAGAACACAAAAAATTATGTTTCTTTAGATGATTTTCTTCCTTGAAAAGTGCTTCTTCACATGAAGAGCATAAATATAAAATAACAAGATGTAAAATTTCAGTCATAGGATTCTTTTTCTCTCTTATTTATTATAATTTGAAGCTAGTATTATTAACAACATATACAACTTCTACTTCCTTGTAGAAGTTGCAACAATTTTATATGCTGATTATTAGTGACAGACAGAATCACAGAAACAGTCATCAGGTTTGAAGGGACAACAGGAGGACATCTGGTCCAAACTCCCTGCTGAACCAAGGTCATGCCAGAGCATATTGCACTGTGGTGTGTCCAGAGAGTTCTTGAATATCTCCAGTGAGGGAGACCCCACAACCTCTCTGGACAATCTGTGCCAATGCACAGTCATCTGCAAAGCTAAGAAGTTCTTCCCCATATTTAAGTGGAACTTCCTATGCATCAGTTTTTGTCCATTGCCTTTCGTGCTATTGCTTGGCACCACCAAGAAGAGCCTCCCTTCAGATTTTGCTTACATTGAAAAGATCCCCTCTCAGTCTTATCTTGTTGAGGTTGAGCAGGTTGAGCTCCTTCAGACCTGAGCAATTCCAGTCCTCCAACAATTTTTGAGGGTCCTCTGCTGGACCCTCTCCAGCAGCTCCATATCTCTCTTGTGCTGAGGATCCCAGAACTGGACACAGCACTCCAGATGTGCTTCACTAGGACTGAGTAGGACAGGATCACCCTCCTTGTCCTGCTGGCGATGCTCTTCCTAATGCACCCCAGGACAGCATTGGCCTTCTTGGCCACCAGGACACACTGCTGGCTCATGGACAGCTTGTTGTCCACAAGGACCCCAAGGTCCTTCTCCACAGAATTGCTTTCTAACAGATCAGCTGCAGCCTGCGCTGGTGCTTGGGGTTATTCCTCCCTAGTTCAGGACCCTGCTTTTGCCTTTACCAAATTTCAGATGGTTTATCTCTGCCCATCTCTCCACCCGATCGAGGTCTTTTGGAACAGCTGCACAGCACTCTGCGGTATAGGCCATGGCTTTGAGCTTTTTGTTGCCAGTGACCTGCTGAGGAGGCATCTGCCTCTCTGTCCAAGTCATTGATGAAAAAGTTGAACGGCGGGCCCAGTATAGAACTCTTGGAGGACACCACTCATGTCAGGAAATGACATGCTTCTAACTAGAGCCTGTGCCACTGATTATGACACATTGAGATCTACCATTCCACCAGTTCTCAAGTCATCTTACTGTCCACTCATCCAGGACACACTTCCCGAGTTTGCAAATGAGGTTTTTATGAGATATATTGTCAGAATCCTTGCTGAAGTGCAGGAGCACAACCATCCAGGTAGTTGTGTCATCACAGAATACAGTCAGGTTGGTGACACAGACAAAAATAGTTAGATGGAAGGTATCTCATAGCCAAGAGCAATTTTATGCTCTTGTAGTCATTTCGTTGACTCTTTATAGTCAATGAAATTAAATGGCATTAAACAAAATTTTCATGTATTCCAATTTTGCATTTGACTTGTTTTCACTTTTTTCCTCATTTGTTTTTTAAATTAAAATATTAATATTTGAAGTAGGTCAGTGATGCAGATACATAAAAATAGATTAGAAGCAGTATTCAAAATCATAATTTAAGTGGACTCTAAGGATCTTGATCATTTTAACAGATTTTTAAACAGTTTTCTGTAGGTTTCTTGTCTCACTGCTATTGGCTTTTACAGCAATGCTTAGTACATTTAGCAATAATGCTGCATCTGTGATCTTAGATATAACTTAAAAACAATAATCTGGGTGAAACCTGTGCACATTTCTGTATTTGGTAGTCAAAAAAAAAAAAAAAAGGTGATATAGCAGCAGAACAATTAATAAAGTAGTATCCAATAATGTCATAGCCACAACAGATGAAGAAGTGAAAGTGCAAAACTTTATACAGCATTGGTCAAACATTCCTGCAGTTGGAAATTCATGCATATGGCCCAGTTAACAGTATGAGAACTTCATATAAATGGTATCCCTGAAAAAAAAAACCGCAGTGAGCTTCAAATTTTTCAGTATAGCTTAAGAATATTTTCCTTAACTCTGTTTTTAAGGTTATTCTGAGCTTCTATACTAAGCCCTCAGTGCGCCCTGTCGACTGACATCTAGAAAAATATAGAAATAAATTTTGCACAATTTTGAGCATAACCACTCCTTAAATCTGTGACAAATATATAATTGTTATTGATGTATATATTGATAAGTATATGAGTATATTTTATATTTAAACAGCCTGTACACCAAAACCAATAGCATACACATGAAAGTAACAATATACTACTACTCTAATTGTACATAGTTATGTATTACATATGTATAAATGCATTGAAATACATCATACGTATGCATCAAAATGCATATATTGTAAAAACTGTAGAGGACAAGAAAGATTGCATAATACTTTTAATGCCTTCCCTCCAACATCCTTTGGTTATTTAAAAGTAAGGAGCAACTGTAGACTTTATTCCAAAGGGTAGAATCATCTCCATAAAAGTCCAAAGGCATAGTTTTTTATCTTAGTACTGTTAGAAGACATGAAATTACTATTCTCAGAGAATGATAGCCAGAAAAAATCTGGAGGACAGAAAAACAAAAGAAACAATAGCAGTTTACAGAGCATGAACATGAAAGGAAAAAATGAATCCAAGCATCAGAAGTAGAAGGGAAACCAGGGAGAAGGAAAATCCATGAGAGCTATGATGTCCTTGATTATTTCCTTTCCAGTTATTCCTTAAGTAACCAAGATTCTGGCAAACATATGAAACCATTTAAGGTAGAACTTGGAAACTAGACTTAGTGACTTCAATTTTCATACAAATCCCTCATTCACTGCACTGAGAATATTGTCAGAAGAATACAATCATGATAAAAATACACTTTTCCCACTAGCTGGAACTTTTAGCTCTTGACCCATTTCCTTGAATGACATAACAGGAGAAAGACTCAGACTTTCCCACTCACTTTGAAGGAAACTTCTACGGAAGTAGAAGTGACCTAAAAGTGTTTCTCTTTGAAAATTGGCAACCCTAAACCACTATCAGGTGTAAAACACACTCATTGCATACAGAAATTCACCCTTCTGTTCTCAAACTTTTAAAGCTGTTCATTTTCAGTTAGCTGTTCAATATGGAACATTTATTCTTCCTTCACTGCAGTGCCAGGACATAAATGTGACTTACAAGGAGTTTCACACCTTATCTGAAAGCTTAGAAAATTCTGTTGCTTTTAAAAAAATTATTAATATCTGGGACAGCTGCTATTACTCCTTGAAGCTAGAGGATATATCCAGGTTATTTTAAGTGTTTGTTCTCAGTGTTCATATGGGAAGTGGAAAATGTTGGTATGATCTGTGTAACAAAGGAGTGCTTCTGAAATATTCAAAACGATATTACATAATCGGTAGAGAAAGATTTGGAAAATATTTGGTTCAGAGTGTGTGCACAAAACAAATCTGATAATTTCATATGGATGATAATTTGTAAGACGTATTGCAGGAGAAATATGTAATATCCATATTTACCTGAACAGAAAATTTAGACAAAGAAATTCCTAGAAACCTTTATCATAATGCTTAAAGGAGTGGGTTCTGTGGATTTTCACAGATACTGTGTCAGGATTCGGAGGTAAAACATAATGACAAATATCTTATTTGCCTGAGAAATCTCTTGGTTTAACACTCTGAATTTGTAATTTTTATTTTAATTTTGGAATAGCCTATTTTTTAAGTGCAAAATACATGAACTTAAAGAAATCAGCATCAAAACACGGTATTTTCAAAAACTTGAAACAAGGTGAAGTTTTTTTTAAATGTCAAGAATAGACAGGAAAATCTTTTCTTAGTTAGATAATTTTAGATATCTTATTGTCATAACACTCAGTTTTGTAATTCAAAGTTGTTTACCAAACAACTCTTCCAAGCTCTCAGCAATTGTATTAAAACTAAAGAAACATGAGGGATGTTAAATTGTTGCTGATCCTTATTTGCTATTTACTGTTTTGATTTGCATATATATGTTTTAATGGATGACCATGACAGAGGTCATCTGGGAAGGGAATCTGGGAAGAACTGCACAAAAAATTCTCTACTAAAGCTTGACACCAGACTCCATGTATGTGGAACATGACATAAAACATTGGAGAAGGCAAAAAAAGTGCAAACCTTTAGTCACCCCATTGTTTTAAAAAAATGACAGCCTAGAATTCAGCTCACAGTTGATACATATTTTATTTACATTGTCTTTTAGGACAAAAGTAAAATACCTGTTATTTACCATCTTGGTAAGGCAGTGTAAGGACAGCAGTCAAGAGGTGTGCAAACCCAAGTGCGCCAGCTCTCCAAACCAAGTATGGTGTCACTGACACCCAGCTGGCTGCCATGGCCTGCTCTGAGTGTAAGGAGGGGATGTTCTCATTGCATGCCTTACACCTCACCAGTCACAATCTGCAGAGCTCAAGAGAACCTCATGAGGGCAATGAACCCTCCCTTATGTACACATAGTTTTCACCTCCAGTAGATAGGAACTGGTGTGAAAATTTTGAATGCTCATGTTCAGTGACAGCCTCTGTAAGACATTTGGTAGCATTCTCCAAATGGATTCTCCAGAAGGTTTTCTGCACACTTTCTAAACACCAACACTGTATTTGAATATGAGCTGGCAGCACAAGCATTTCCTTCCATCCAATAAAAATGCACTTTCAGTTGTTTTGGTGCATAGAGAGTATCTGTAGTAAAATTCTTCTCTCAGATCCAACTGAAAATAATGGCCTCAGTAAAGTTTTCAAGGCTTTATACCTAGAAACAAAATACAATCCATTAAATTTATATCTTCATGAATTTATTTAAGAAACTAAAGGTATTTATTTATTTATTTAACTAAGAGACTTGAGTGAACTCTAATTCTCTTATCTGCAATTATATTCTGTACATCTGACAGCAGGCCCGTTTCAAACTCAGCTAACATTATTTCAGAGAATAGCAAGGCTTCACCAAACTGAACTTGTTATCAAAAACCATTTTAATGTCAGTGTTCCCAAAAGCATTCCCTCAAAAATAAGGTTTTTTCAAAATTTCCATTTGTTCTGTGGTGTTCTTTAGTTTTATTTCATTTAGCAAGTATAAACAATGAGCAGGAGTACATTCGCAAAATACCTTTTAGTTTTCAGTCTTGGAAAAAAAGGTCTTACGTTTCTGGAGAATCTCTGGAGAAGAGCAACAAAGCTGGTGTAGGGTCTAGAAAGTAAACTCTAGGATGAGAGGCTGAGAGAGCTGGGGATGTTTAGCATGGAGGTCAGAAGGCGCAAGGGTGGCCTTACAGCTCTCTACAACTACCTGAAAGGAAAGTGTAGCAAGACAGGTATTTGCCTCTTCTCCAGGGCAACTGGTGACAGAACAATTGGAAATGGTCTCAACCTACGCCACAGGAGATTTGGACTGAAGATCAGGAAAAATGTTTTCACTGAAGGAGTGGTTAAGTGTTGGAACAGGTTTTCCAGGGAGCTGCTCTGGTCACCACCCCTGGAAGTGTTCAAGAATGACTGGACATGGCATTTGATGTGTCAGGTTTGGTCAGAGGTTAGACTTAAAGGTCATTGAGGGCTTTTCCAACCTTAATAATGCTATGATTTTCACTTTTCTATACAACACTGTTTTGACATTTTTCTCCAGAAGGCTCTAATTGACATTATTAAAGAAGGTTGGGAATCTGATGTTTCAGAAATTGAAGTGCATATATAATCATAAGCAATTGTCTAGTTCTCCTAAAGTTAGTAACGCTCTTATAAGAAATAGCATTAATACATATAAAGAACAAAATTACAGTATTTTAGGCAGAAACACATCTCCATATGCTTTAAAATAATACAGAAAGTGGCTGAAAAATCTCCTTTTTTTTTTTTTCCTGGGACAAAAAAGAACTGAGAAAATACCATTCTCAAAGCCAAACCTGCTCCATCAGTGCTGCTCCCAAGATTTCCACAGTTCAAATGGCGTTCTGGCAGGAATTGGATGATATACCTTAAAACAGAATGGTCTGTCGCCTGAGATCAAATCTTCTTCTGCTCTGGTAATACCTCTTCTACTCTCTGTGTTTCACTTAATTAAAGCCACTTATGATGAGTGACTTCCTTGAAATCAATTGATATAAACACATATTTTACACTGGTACTATGTAAAGGTAGCACCATTCCTTTGTGTAGCACAGCAAGTTGAAATCTGCAAAAGGAATGACCATAATATATACTTAATTGAAAATGTTATAGAATCTACCTATGAACATAAAACCTGACAGAGAAATAGAATTAAAAAAATCAATCAAGTTTTTACAGAATTATTGACATTATTTAAAGTAGTAAATTATATTTATTATTAAATAAATAAATAAATGCTTTACTAAACTAGAGTTCAACCATTAAATTATAATATTCATAATTTTCAAATGAGAGTTTTCTGTACCCTTCCCACTTATCAGACATCAATAATACTGTCTGGATAAAGGACATGCAGAAACTGGGGAAAAAAAGTAAGACTTTAAAGAAAAAAAGAGTAAGAAAGGTAAAGATAATAGTAGGAAGAGTCTTTGAAAGTAGCATCTTTTTTTTTTTAGANGGGGATGTTTAGCATGGAGGTCAGAAGGCGCAAGGGTGGCCTTACAGCTCTCTACAACTACCTGAAAGGAAAGTGTAGCAAGACAGGTATTTGCCTCTTCTCCAGGGCAACTGGTGACAGAACAATTGGAAATGGTCTCAACCTACGCCACAGGAGATTTGGACTGAAGATCAGGAAAAATGTTTTCACTGAAGGAGTGGTTAAGTGTTGGAACAGGTTTTCCAGGGAGCTGCTCTGGTCACCACCCCTGGAAGTGTTCAAGAATGACTGGACATGGCATTTGATGTGTCAGGTTTGGTCAGAGGTTAGACTTAAAGGTCATTGAGGGCTTTTCCAACCTTAATAATGCTATGATTTTCACTTTTCTATACAACACTGTTTTGACATTTTTCTCCAGAAGGCTCTAATTGACATTATTAAAGAAGGTTGGGAATCTGATGTTTCAGAAATTGAAGTGCATATATAATCATAAGCAATTGTCTAGTTCTCCTAAAGTTAGTAACGCTCTTATAAGAAATAGCATTAATACATATAAAGAACAAAATTACAGTATTTTAGGCAGAAACACATCTCCATATGCTTTAAAATAATACAGAAAGTGGCTGAAAAATCTCCTTTTTTTTTTTTTCCTGGGACAAAAAAGAACTGAGACAATACCATTCTCAAAGCCAAACCTGCTCCATCAGTGCTGCTCCCAAGATTTCCACAGTTCAAATGGCGTTCTGGCAGGAATTGGATGATATACCTTAAAACAGAATGGTCTGTCGCCTGAGATCAAATCTTCTTCTGCTCTGGTAATACCTCTTCTACTCTCTGTGTTTCACTTAATTAAAGCCACTTATGATGAGTGACTTCCTTGAAATCAATTGATATAAACACATATTTTACACTGGTACTATGTAAAGGTAGCACCATTCCTTTGTGTAGCACAGCAAGTTGAAATCTGCAAAAGGAATGACCATAATATATACTTAATTGAAAATGTTATAGAATCTACCTATGAACATAAAACCTGNATATGTATCATGTGTTTATATGAAGTTTGAAAAATCTTATAGAATGTGTGTTTATAATATACCAATATAACAGCACTCTATTCAGAA
The DNA here is from genome assembly GCA_013400315.1 of Bombycilla garrulus. Classification (NCBI taxonomy): domain Eukaryota; kingdom Metazoa; phylum Chordata; class Aves; order Passeriformes; family Bombycillidae; genus Bombycilla; species Bombycilla garrulus. The sequence continues at coordinate 58,623 of VXBU01000250.1, forward strand.
GCTCATTAGGTCCTTTGAAACATCAGGAGACAAAATTTTCAACACAAGTTTGCTAGTAAAAGCTATTTTTATATAATGCTGACACAATATATTGTGAGAACTTCATAATAGGAAAACTTTTTGTACCATTAAAAACATGCAATTTACAATCTAATTGAGTCTATATAAATAATATTTTCATTTTTTAAGGAATGTATAGATGATCTTTTTAACCTAGTTTTTTTGAAAGATGGTAACATGGAAAAAGGGTACATAGAAAATCTGTCACCTTTGCTTGAAACCTCTTCGAAATTCAAGAATCACTGATTACTTTCTATGATGAGATTTTTATATTAATGTCAAACATGTTCATAAAAAAATAATTACACATTTAAATGCGTTTAAATTTGCCCAAATAAAAACCTTTCCTACACCATCAAAAAGCTCTTCTGTCAACAATGTTGGTACTGACAAGGAATGGAAAATTTTATCTGTTCCATATATTCTCACATGCTAACTAATCTTGATACATATTCACGGGGATTAAAATGCATTGTCTCAATCGATAAAGATAGGACTGCTAAACTCTTATTTTACGAACTATCTACCTATTGCTGCATAATAATTTGTATTTATCTTTGAAATTTATGTTTTAGTGGAGCAAGGGGGTAATGTTCCATAAGGTTCTACATGACTATGAAATGAACAGATGATTTTTAAACAAAACTGGAAGAAGACTGTTTTAGAGGGAAAATTGTATTTTGTACATCTGTAAGCAGATACATACTCAGTATTTCCAAAAAGTCTAGCTTTTCCTGAAGACCCAGCTGTACATTCTAGGAACTGCTAATGGAACCATTTTCTATGTATTTAATAAACCCCATCAATATCAATGGTTAAAAAAATCATTATGACTGTAAAGTCAAATACACAGTGATGCTGTGCCAGAATTGGAACTGAATATGCAATCCTTTCCTATCTTGCTTTAAAATCCTACTGTAAGTTTGCCTTTTTTATGGTATAGCAAACTGTCTTGAACCCCAGATTCAAGAAACTGTCCCAAAAAATGGACAATAGAGCTTCTCAAATGGGTAGGTTAACCATTCTTTTAAGGCAAAAAAGATAATATCTCTCCCCTGAAATATTGTAAATGTCTGAACTTCTCTCAGAGAAGAGGAACAAATTATTGAGAGCAGTCTGCAATGGACATTCAGTTTGTAAAATTTCAGCCCACCTGGTTGGGTTTTAACAAATATATAGGCATATGGGATAGGCTAAGTAATGAAAATTTGAGGACAATTTTGTCAGTAAAGCATTGTATTTTCAAATCACATGAGCAAACTTAAGCTTCTGAAATACATGCACACAGCATCAAGATTTTATTTTAAGTCATTGTAAACAAAAATTTCTGTCTCACCTCTTTCTTTGGGGCAACAGGACTTTTATGAAATTTATTTATAAGATATGCATTATCCAAATCCAAGAGTGTAAATATAACCGAAAATTTCTGTAAGCCTAAAAGCCAATTAATCTATGATAAATCTGACTTCTGCAATATTTATTCCTTCTGTAAAGTATCAGCTCACCACGGCCAGCTAAATTCTTATTCTTCTCTCCAGTTTCATGTGTTTTCCATCTAATAAACAAAATGAAAGCTGTGTTTGTTTCAGTTCGAATTGGATCTCTTGCTGAAGGTACAATTTAATTGCTACTTAGCTCTGAGTGCAAATTGCAGAGCAAGAGATAAATTAATTTGAGCAAAGAAAAATAAATCCTATATAAAAAGCAAAATATACATTGAATTAACAGAAGAATAGCTGAGCTCTCCTTGTTCTGAGTATTGAATGTCACTTCCTTCAATCCCTGCATGAGGACAGTAAAGGTATTACCCACGTTCTCATGATGTAGGCTGCTGAGTTACTGTTTGCTGACTCTTTCTGTTTTGCCATCCCCTGCCAATTTTTGCACACTCTGTGCGAGAGTGAACCGCATTTTTAAGAACTATAGAAAGAGAACTGGTCTATCCACAAACTTGCTACTTCCACATCCACAAATTCAATGCTAAACCACCTAAGTGTTTTCTGGATTCCTGAGAGGAATGTCCAAGTGAAAAGTTTTTTTCTCATTTTACATACTGGACATAAATTTCTTCTTATCCCACTTCCAAATAACCAATTCCTCTGAACAGGACTGCAGTAATTCTAATTATCTCAGCAGTGAATGTTTGATTTGAGCTATTTGTCTTGTTGTCTTATAAATTTCTCTTTTTATAGTTAAAGAATAACATGTAAACTACAGAGGGAATTCATGCATCTGGGATAGCAATCCAAGAGAGACAGGATGAATCTCCTTATGGAAAGGTTAATGTCTTTCCCTTGAGCACAAAGAAGATTCTAAAAGATTTAAGGTACAGAACTTAAGGTACTGGTTCAAGGTACAGAATACAACCAGTCTTCTGAAAGAACCTTTTATTGGTATAATTTTAAAAGATCCAGAGTTGCACGTAAGTATATTTTAGGCCTTCTCAATCAGACTTTTATATTCCATAACATTTTATTTATCAAAGCTTATTTACAGTGGTTTTGGTTTTTTGCTTCTTTGGTTGGTTTGGTGTTTGTTTGATGTTTGTTTGCTTGTTTTAATTGTCCAATGCTATAACCTTATTTTCCTTGTATAGTGCATGATGTCTAAGTAACCATCCTACAGTACCTGTCTGCAAGGTAAGACAAGTAACTATAATGCATTTACCATCTTCCAACAGATTTTTTGCAGCAATTGCTTTATATTAGAAGTCACAGAATCAGCTAGGTTTGTTTTTCCTCACCATCCAGATAAATCATCAAAGAAGCCTGAATATCTTTCTGTCAGTTCTTCCTTTTGTAATTTCTACCTTTGCTCAGACAGAAGATCTGTAGACATATATTCTTCCGCATTTTTGGAAGTTATGTGTCTGTCGGAGATAGCAGGCTATCAACTATATCAGGCTATAAGCAGAAAAAAATGTGGAATTGCCCTCCTACAGAAATTATTAATATCTTAACTCTCCAAGGAGATCATTACTTAGTTTAGGTGAGAGATGAGCAATTGTTTTGCAGAATGCAATAGTTTTCTGCCTAAAAATGCAGTCTTGGTGAAGTCAAAATATTCTGATAGAGAAAAGTTTTGGTATAAAAAAATATATATANTTTATAATGTCAGAAAGTGTGGTTTTCTCACTGTAGCTGGGTTAATTTATATTTTATAAACTTGTTTCCTTATGTTTTTACTCTTACACTAAATTTTAATGTATTTAGATAGTTTAACATCAGACATGTATTTTGTGGTGCTTGCAATTATCAGTACATCCCACCAAAATTTTTCAGAATGCCCAACTAAGGAAAATTTTAACACATTTTTTGTTCCAAGTCAGATCTTTAAGAAATATATATCCTTAAATCACACAGGAAAGGAATTCTAAGTATAGAAGTAGAAAAGAAATTCTAAGTGAAGAATTAGAAAGTATAGGACAAAGGAAAAATGCTCCCATAATCTGAGTTTGTAGTGCATCCAACTAATAAAATAGAGTCAAAATTATATTCTTATCCTCAGATATTCAGTCTCTCCCTATAGTACGCTCTTATGCTCCAATATGGTATTATTCTGAGGGAGTTTTAAACTTTAGTTTGCAGTTATATTTATTTTTGTTTACAGATATAGCTCTTAGAATTAAGTCCATCATTATCAAAATTCCTGTGTATTAAATGATATTAAGTCCTACTACTACAACCAGCTCAATAATATATATGCACAAATAAGTGCAGTAGTAGTCTAAGACTTAAACATACTTGCTTATTC
>VXBU01000252.1:1862-41180 GCA_013400315.1 Bombycilla garrulus
CTCTCTCCCTTTGTGGGCGGGGGGGTCTCGTTTTTTTTTTTTTTTTTTTTTTTTTTTTTTTTTTTTTTTTTTTTTTTTTTTTTTGTTATTACCGCAGTTATTGTTCGTGTGTATCTTGTTATACTCACTAGTAAAGGACTGTTATTCCTCCCCATATCTTGCCTGAAGGCCGCTTAATTTTAGTAATTCTGAGGGAGAGGGTTTTCCAAGGGAGGCTCCTGCCCTCCCTAGCAGATACCTGTCTTCAACCCAGGACACTGTGGTTCAACTGTAACCTGAGGCAAGTGTGCATAAATGCCATCCAAAGAATTTACATTATTTACAGGATTTGTTGAATTACAATTAAAAGCCTGTGAGAGACAAGGCCAGTTGTCAAGAGGAACACCAACAAAGCATGTAGAAAATGAATTTTCAGGATTGGCAACTGATAAACACAGCATGTATAGCCTTAGCCAGTGTCACCCAGACGTTCTGCTTTGGCTATGGAACCATCCATCCTGTTCCTTCTTGTGTATTCCAGGTAAGGCCTAACACAGCAAGCAGGAACCCAACAAGGGCCACTATCTGTCAAAACACAAGCATATCCCCTTCCCCAGGTGATTAATTCCACTGGACCAGTCCACATTCCATTACTTAAATCCTTAACCATACCTTAATATTTTTATAAAAATTTGGCTGTTTAGAATTCAAAGAAGAAAAATGATAAAACATAGGAGACAATCGTGAATCAGGGGAAGAACATAAAAAATATAAAAAACAACTCCAAACATCACCCCTGGCATGGTCAGAGACACCTGGTCTGGGAAAACATAGGTAAAAAACAAAGAATGAGAACCTAATTAACACTGAAGGCGAAGGGATCAATAACCAATAGGAATCCAAATACCAATAACTGTGTAACTTGGGACCAATGAACATTGAACCAATGAGTTTCTCTGAGTTTTGACTGTATGTGAAAAATCTAGTAAAAATCATGTGATAGAAGGATTTTTTCTGCACAACTTGGGCAACATGTGAAAGAAATTATTTGTATTGCACATCCTGGCCAGAACAACATCCTGGCCAGAACAACATCCTGGACAAAATAAAGCCATGCCTTACTTCTCTAACACTAACAAATGTTGTTGGAGAGCTTTTGCTTTTCCTGTAGTTTTGGTGATACTGCAACTCACAGCCAGAGCAGCTGTGCTCACCCAGATCAATGCCACAGGCAGGAAGGCCTTATGCCAAGCCAGAATTTCATTGGAGGGTCACCAACTCCCAGGGAATCGCTTTAAGGAAGGACTGAACTTTGTTCTGCACTTCCCATCCATCTCCCACGTGAGCCAAACTGTCAGGTCTAGGCCATATAGGATTTGAGCAGCCAAATGTCACTCCTGAGGGTGTTTGTGATTAATGTGCTAAAAATCACTCTGAAAGTATTTAATTTGCTTTTTCATCCCTCAGAATTTCCATGACATTTGATATGATATCCTTCAGATGGGTTTCTTTCCAAATAAGCTCTGAATATCCCAGTAAGTTTCAGCTGGGAAAAGGGAGCTTCTGGGTATTTTTTTTCTATCTGATGTCTTACAAGCTGATTTAAATTTTAGCTGAAATCTCAGGCAACTCTTCCTTGAAACTGCGTTAAAGGAAGATTCCCATGTGGGAGTCTGCCCTGTCCCGGGCAATCCCACAGTGTGTAAAAAGTCCTTCTCTCCAACCTGCCTTGCTGAAGAATCAGTCTGGAGTCTTTGGCTCTCGTTCTCAAGGTTGTCTTTATTATCTTATCTAATACAGTTTCTTTCTGCCCTGCTGCAAGCTTGCCCAGCAAGGGAGTTCGAGGCACACTGCCTGTCCCCGAGCCCGGGCTGTCTTTTTATACTATCAACTATGTATTTAATGTTTACTATTAATTTCCAATCTGTGATCCTTACATTACATTGTCAAGTTCTGTGACAAACCAATCCAAAAATGCCACCCTGGCTTAAAGATGGATGGCAAGAAGAAGAAGAAGAAGAAATAACATGCCACGTGTAAAAATTCTCCATCTTGATTCCCAGACCCCCCTGTACAGAATATCAAACCCCCCTGTACAAAGCTTAAAACTTTCTTCTTTTACTCTATAATTACTACTATTTTATTATTTAAACTCTGGTGACTTGCAGATCTTCTTATAAGTTGGTAATTTGTCCCATGGATTAAAATCAAAGCCACAGGCATTCCTGGTGGCAAACCAAGGTCTCTGATCCTCCTGCCAGGGCTAAAAGCCTCCTGACCAGGGCCCAGGTCATTCAGAGATGCCACAGGAAACCCCTGGGTTCCAACATTCCCACACACAGACACACTTATGCATCACTTAATTAGGAAGCCTAGCAAGCCATAGCATTCAAGCTGCCTTAGAGCTGGAAGAAAGTCCCTGTTTTAGAAGCTTTCAGTAAACTATTTAAGTTCTCCTGAGTTCCAGTCTGTCAGTAGCGGCTTCCCATAGGACCTGGGAAACTAGATAGGGACCCTCCTGAAATGAATTGTGTACAGCTTTTTTTCCTGGACAGATGCTCCAGCAGTACTTGGAGGGAGTACTGGGGATTATTCCATAGGAACTGTTCCTATAACTTGGGATTGATACTGATTGTTTGACTCTGACTTCACTGAAGTGTTGGATTATGGAAAACAGACAAGACAGTGGACCACTGTCCACTTATGTCCATTTATGTTACCTGGTGGTTTTTGGGCTGGTGTCTTGGTTTTGAAAGACAGGTGCCTGCCAAGGAAGGCAGGAGCCCCTCCCGGAACAGAAAAATGCAAACCCCCTCCCTCCAAATTATCAAAAGGGGCTCTCAGGCAAAAATATGAGGATAAGAATAACAATTCTTTAATATGTATAAACAAAATAAAATAAAACAAAAAAATAACAAACTACAACCCAATAGGAAAATTAGAACAAGATGTAGTATTAAACAAAAAAAAAATCCTGACAGTTAGAATACAACCTGACACCCTGTCAGTCAGGGTGTTGGTAGCAGTCCAGTTTGAATGGTGGCTCCAGTAGTGCTCATGGAGTGACAGATGGTTCTGCTGAAGCAGAGATCCTGTAGAAGGGTGGAGTTTTCCTCCAATGGTCCGGTGATGATATTGAAGAGTCTGGTCCTTCCTCTGGGAATCCAGTGGGAGAGAAGGCTGCTCCTCTGGGAATCCAGATTATATCCAGGTGGGAATGCTTGGCTCCTCCCCCTGGGCGGAGCATCTCACAATGGGTTGGTGCCATTCTATGAGTCCTGTGGTGGGCCTCACAATGGGCTGATGTCATTCTATGAGTCATGGGGTGGGTCCATAATGGCTCATTAAACAGGAATGGCTCCCAGAGGGAGTTATCTATGACTCATAGGGCAAGGTGTTAATGGCCCATTAACAGGAGATAGTCCGGGAGAGGAGGTAAGGAGAACACTGCACCTCCTGATTTTAGCAGTTCATGAAGATGGAGATAAAATACATACCTTCTGGAATATTTTACATTGTAACCTAGGACAGCTGGCTCAGCAATTTGCAGTGGGGATGATTAGGGAGAGGAGCCACTGCTTCCCTTTCCAGCAAGGTATGGGAAAGACAGCCTAGAGGAGGCAACTTGGGAAGAAATTGTGAGCTGAAAAGTAGCTCATATAGGCCTTAAATTCCTGTAATAGTCTGGGCTGGAAAGGGTCATATAGATCTTTATAGATCATCCCGTTCCAATCCTGCATCATTGTCAGAGACATCTTCCTGGGGTGTCCATGGAATATGCTCCATGCAAGGCAGGTGTAATGGGCAAGGTTTTCTCCCTGAGACCAGTCAGGGGCATTTATGGGGTTTCCATGGAAAGAAACCTATGTGAACTGCATTTTTGGAGCTGGGAGGCTCCATGCCTGGAAATGCTTCCAGCACTGCTACTTGGTTTTTTTCAGTCTTGGCCAAAACTGGGCATTGCATTTCTTCCCAGAGTGTGTGGGAATACACAGGACAGAGAATACTGTCAGTTTAATTAGCATATCCAGTCTGATAACCAGGATGTTGTGGCAGATGCAAACAGAAAAAGATTACAATCTGAGTGGATTAAGACTCAGGTGCCAGGAAGAAGGAGATTGAATCACCCTCTGCAAGAAGCGATCTTTGTAAAATGCATGAGTTTGTCACTTGTAATGTTTAACGTGATGACTATAACAACAGATTACTAACCCTATGGAATAGTATATAAGCATTTTGGAAACCTCAGTAAAATCAGATTCTGATCACAAATCAGTCTTCCAGTCTCTCAATTGCCGTTAAGAATGAGGTGGTTTTCCCTTTGGCACTGTGTAAGCTGGTTTGTACTGAGCAATTAATTCATCTATAAATAAGAAACACAGCCCAGTTCCAATAAACCAACCCCCTGGATGAACAAGGACAGGAGTTTCACCCAATGATGTTCCACCCTGGGCTGCAGACATCTCACTGGTCAGGGAGCTGGGTGGTGTAAGACATGTGTATGCCTGGGAAACTCAAATGCCCTATAAAAGGGGCTGCCATAATAAACTCTTGGCTATTTGTCGCATGAAACTCTGGGGGGGGCGTGTCATATCTGTTGCCAACTCGCGCCCCCCCCCGCAACATCCCTTGAGTGTTGTGATTACACACTAGGTGTCTAAAGGTTGTGTTGTCTTTTTTTTCCTGAATGGGAGTGAGGGAACATGGATGCTCCCAACTGTCACAGACAATCAAATTATGAAGAAGTTCTTATGAAACAGCTCTCCAAAATTTTAATCAGGCTAAAAAAAGATGGGAATGCCCTTAGCAGAAAGGCATCTGTGAGGTAAAGCAGGCTTAAAATGCCTGTAAACAGGAAATCCAGGAGAAATGGCTGCTGGCTCGTGGTATGCTGGGCTTGCCACGCAGGTTCTGTACTGGATTGCAAGGCAGTTTTCCTGCCTCTAGGGGGTGCCACCTGCATCCCACTTGAAAGGGAAAATGTGGAGAGAGAGGCAAGTGAAGACAGTTGACAGCTGACATGTGGCCTTGGATTGCAGGTCCTCGGGTAGGTCTGCACTTCTGGAAGTACAAAGGATCAACCTTGGAGTACCTAGTTGTTCGCCTATGGGGCTTGGAAGAGACACTGGCCATGAAATTCCAGGAATGTTCCTTTTGCTGGAGTGAGAAGCAGTGGAATCTGTTTGCTGTCTACTACTTCCTCCTCTTCACATCTCTCCCCTGGTGCTCCAGGTAATCCCACCTCATCTTTGCTTTTCCAGGGGGGGTCTCTAATTAAAAACAAAATTTAAATGCCATTTTAAATGTGGCATTTCCAGGCAGCTGCAGTAAGTGGTACTTACCACCGGGTGACAGCAGTCCCAGCCAAGATCTCAGACTCTATTTCACTGAGACAGAAAAAAACCTCTACTATTTCTATTGCCTTTGTACAGATATTTTCTTCCATTTTCAAGCCCTTTATTGTTTAATTTATATACACAAAATTTGTATTTGCATTTTTAAACCCTATATATTTATATTTAGAGTTTCTTATACTCCAAGATCTAGTATAGTATCTGCATAGTGTAGATACAGGGTTGTATTTTGAAATAAATTTTAACAGAAATTATTATTTTTATATATACATACAATGGTAAGAAAAGCTACAGGTTTATTTTTTGCACAAACACACCCCCTAAACTTCCAAACAACATTCTTGGGCTGTAACCTCCCTTTTTTGGGAGAACCCCACCTAACCCCTCTTATAACCTACTCTCCTTCTCCTCCACTGCACCTTCACTCTCCCAGTGACATCATTATTTCCTACCCAGGGCTCCCTCATAGCCCCTTCCCCAGTGCAAAGGGAGGGAAAAGGCAGCCAGTAAGGGTTTATTCCATCACACATGTACCAAGTTCCTTCAGCAAGTCTGTTGGCAGTTGGGGGCCCTGACACTGGCCATGCCCCCAGGACAACCTGATATTTCCAGAGCAGCATGTGGTACACTGGTCACTTGATCAGCTCCTGGAGCAATGGGCTGCTGGACAGAACTGGAGTCCACAAAAAGAGCAGCAAGGTCCAAGATAAGAGAAGAGGAACGGGGAAGAGTTTTATTATTTTCTCAACAATGAATGGTTTTCCCATCATCAGGGAAAAACATTTGGGCTGTGAGGTGTCTGCATTTCCTACACCTGGAAGGAGTTGGATCATCCCCAACTTACCCATGACATGGGAAGGAATCCTGGAAGCAAGGCCAGGTGCACACTGCCCCTCACACCTGGAGGCAGACCAGGCTCCTAGGGAGCCACAACAAGCCCAAAGGGCTTGGAAAAGCCCCAGGACTGAGCTCGAGATGTCAAGGTGAGAGCACCCTACTTCAAACCCAAGGAGAAATCACCTCGCCACTCCTTATTTTCAGGTATTTTTCGAATAGTTGTAATCCAGGGAGATAATGGCATGGGGAAGGGAGCAGGAGACAACAGTGATGCTCAACAGGATCTCACATTTATTATTGAGAAGTGATTAATGGTGAAAAGAAAGGCAATGCCCATTCCTCATTGGCTTAACAAGAAACTGAAACATAGTCACTACACATTTTACAGTATTTCTTCCTTGGTTTGCTTGTTTTGGGCTTTTTATTGTCCAAAATTAATTTTCCTGTAAACAAGAAAAGTTTTTATCACTGTTCTGAGCTTTCAAAAAATCACATTCATCCAGACCTAATCTTTAAATCCATATAATGCACAAGAACAGAACATTTCTTAGGACTCCTAGTACTTGACTTTTGAGTAACAAAGGGTCAGAGAAAAATGAACCACCTTTAAGACATAACCTCATGGACAATTTTCTGTTCAATTCTTCTTAGGCCAAAACCCCAACTTCCTCATAGAATTCCTCCTCTTCCAGTCCAGGGAAAGAAAGAAAAACAAAGTTACTCCATTTTGCATGGTGGATGTTACAATTCAGTGTTCCAAGTGCAAACGTCAAAACTAGGGAAAGAGGTGCAACAGGGTGGAAGGAGAGGGAACAGTGGGATTTAAAAATTAAGAGGAAAAAAAAAAGGCATATGCCACTTATGGACTTGAAAATCCAAAAACCATAGTAAAAAGACAAAAAAACAAAGCTTATGCTCTGAAATCACAACCAAAGCCAAAAGAAAGGGGTCAGGTTTTACCTCTACTCTACCTAGAAGGGAATCTTTTTGTTGTTGTTTTTGATTTTTTAGTCCTATGTCTTGTGATATTCCAATACTTTTTTTTCTTTTCTTTTCTTTTTTTTTTTTTTAACCGGAAGTTTGTAAAAGTCTCTTTTTGAAGTCAAAGGAATTACGAAAAAAAAAAGTCCTAATTCTCTCTGGGATACTCTTGCTCCTTTCTCTCTCTGAAAGACAGCTGGGATGCAATCTCTGCTGCAATCTGTGGCGGAGGAATGGCCTTTTACTTGACACGGCCTTGGCGTTCCTGCAAAGGAAATAACAGAGATCGTATTAGCTGAGAGCAGCTTTATTCACCACTGTCACACATAAGCATTCCAAGACATGGCTCTCCCATGGAGCCTGTCCCACAGCCAAAGTCAGGAAAAGAGCATTGTTCTTGTCAAAAGAAGTGCTGCTACTGCATTCAGTCACTGCAGAGATGTGAAATTGCCAAGGCCAAACAGCTCCTCATTCTCCTTTTCTTCCTTATCTCAGGTGATTCAGCACCTGCAGAGCTGCATCCAGCTTCAAGGGATTCCAACATCAGAAGGCCATGGAGCTGTAGGAGCAAATCCAGAGGAGGCCATGGAAACGCTCTGAGGGCTGGAGCCGCTCAGCCCTGGAGATAGGCTGGGAGAGCTGGGGGTGTTCATTCAGGAGGACCTCTGAGGCCCCTTGTGGTACCTAAAAGGGCTCAAAGAGAGCTGGAGAGGGACTTTGGACAAGGGCCTGGAGGAACAGGACAAGGAGGAATGACTTCCTACTGCCAGAGAGCAGTGTTAGGTGGGATCTTGGGAAGAAATTCTTTCCTGTGAGGGTGGGGAGGTCCTGGCACAGGTTGCCTGGAGAAGCTGTGGCTGCCTTTCCTTGTAAGTGTTCAAAGCTATGTTGGACAGGGCTTAGAGCAGCCTGGGATAGTGGAAGGTGTGTCTGCATTGGAATGAGATGGTCTTTAAGGTCCCTTCCAACCCAAACCATTCCACGATTCTATGAAAAAATTCCACCTGAACTCCCATGTAGGCATTAAAGCCGACTGGAGCTCAAACCCAGGGAGCACTGATATCAGCCTTGGTCTGCAGGGACTGAAACAGTCCCAACCTGCAGCAGAAAACCTCCCTGATACCCCTGACACTACTGCATGGCATCTCACTCGAAAAGTAAGAACTTCACAGGAATTTTTCCACCGACTGCTGCTATCACCCCTGGGTATTCCTCCAGCACTGCAGAAACACCCTGTCCAAACACCTGCACGAGAACAAAGCAGCAGTGCAACACTGTGCTGGTTTGAAAGCAAAACCAGTGAGACTCCCAGTCAGAAATACAATTTAATAGGAAGAAGTAAGATACGTGCAGTAGTACAAAAGAAAAAAAACAACCACTGACAGAGTCAGAATACAACCTGACACCCTGCTAGTTAGGGTGGTGGTAGCTGTCCAGATGAGGTGGTCTTGCTGAAGTGTTGATCCTGTAGAAAGTTCTGGTAGCTCTTGTCCTCTGGAAACCAGCGGGTAAGGGCAGCTTGTTCTGTGCCAATCCCCACATTATATCCAGGTGGGAATGCTTGGTTCCTCCCCCTGGGTGGAGCATCTCACAATGGGCTGATGTCATTGTATGAGTCATGTGATGGGTCCTTAATTGCCCATTAAAGAGAAATGGCTCCAGGAGGGAGTTATCTATGACTCATGGGGCAAGGCATTGATGGCCCATTAACAGGAGATAGTCCGGGGGGGGAGGCAAGGAAAACACTGCACCTCCTGGTTTCAACAGTTCATGGAGATAGAACGCAGACCTTCTGGAAAATTTTACACTGTAACCTAGGACAAGCACCAAATACCCCTAGACACCAAAGGCTGCCACCCCCTCTGTTGTTCTCAGCACCCCATGCCCATCTCTTCTGGGTTCTGCTTCGGCTTAACATTGAAGCTCTCACAGAAGCAGGTCCAGGCTTTCCCAAAGGGTTATGAGGTGTTAGAAGTGTCATTCCCAGATCATAAGACACCACCTCAGAAATTAAATCTTTCAGCAGCCAGAGGGCCCTGTGCTGATGCTCCTCCCTGGTTCTGCCTCTTCCTTGAGTATAGGCAGGTCTCTGTAGTCTGGGCACAACATGCATTGCGGGGCTCCTGCAGAGCAAGTCCATCACCACCCAGCAAGTCTGAGAGGTGCCAAGTCCATCCCACTTTCAAAGCAAAGCCATACCTGCAAGCAGGTACCCACAGGTACAGCAGGTTTTTCCCTCTTCTCTCAGAGGAGATGCTGTCAGGGCTCTGAACTTGATGCTTTGATTCAGCTCAGGATGTTTCCCTGTCTGTCAGCTGTTCTGCCTGGAGTTGTACCCCCTAAAATAAGGGCAGCAACAGAGTCCCCTGTTAACTTCCCACAGTCCCATGCTAACCTGGTGATGGGAAGCACCTTGGCAGCTTACACAACCTCTGCCACAACCACACAGGCTGCTACAGGAAACCCCATCCTTTGCCACTGCTAAACCCAGGGAGAGACCATCCCCAAACAGCTTCCATCCTGGGACAACAGCGTGTATAGCCATCTAGCCTCAGAAACCTTTTCCCAAAAAGGGAGGCCTGACCTCCAGCTCAGAACACCACTGGCTCTAGCCTCTCAGCCACACATCCAAGCAGGCTTCACCTCCAATTCCTCTGTAGCCAGAGCAAGGTCAGTGTGATCCTCTCTGCTGTCTTCTGGGGACAGGGATCAGACTAAGGCACACATTTTCATCAAGAACAGTTACCCAACATAAGTCAATTTAATTCCCCTCTTTTCCTGTAACTCTGCCCAAGTCTGTTGCAGGTGCTTTCACTGCCAAAAAAGCACTGTACCACAGCAAAATCCAAGTGTCAGGGTGGGAAGCAGAGCCAGGCCTGAAAACGGAGCACAACAAGCACTGCTGGGAGAGCCACAAATCCAAAGGAAGGTGCCAAGCCCTGTTCCTGGCTCAGCAGCCAGCATGTTATGTTACACAGGGACAGATAGCAATGTCACGCATCCATTTGGGAAGTGACTGCAACTGCCTGAGCTAATGCCACCACTTCCCAAATGCAGACATGGGATAAGCTGGCTGCCATGTTCTATCACTCCCTGTGCATCTCCAGGGCTAGTGTCCTGGGCTGGGACAGTGGCCAAGGGTCCTGCTGCACAGATCACCCAGTTAGCTGAGCAGCTGGACTCAAATCAGTCACCTCTTCCTGCTGAGGCGGCGATGCTACTCCCAAGGCCTGTGTGCAGCTGATAAGGAGCCAACCCCAGGGAAAATCCCCCCTTAAATACCAGTGTGTCAGAAGAGAGGCTAGAGCAGATGTCCACCATGCTGCCAAGCTAGAGAGTGAACATCGTCACTTCAGACCTGCTGTAAAATGGAATTGGAGAAGGGGGTCCTCAAAAGGTGCCCATTCCCTTTCAGTCAAGGGGCTGGGCTCAAAGAGCAAACCAGAGGAGAAAGGAAGAAAGGTGGCTGGATATGGAAGAAGGTGGACCCCTGATCCAAAATCACAGAATCCAACTGGTTTGGATTGGAAGAGAGCTGAAATCTCATCTTGCCATGGGCAGGCACACTTTCCACTGCAACAGGTTCTTCCAGGCCCTGTCCAGCCTGGCCTTGGACACTTAGAGGGATGGGGCAGCCACAGTTTCTCTGGGCACACTGTGCCAGAGCCTCATCACCCTCCCAGGGAACAATAATCCCTTCCCTCTAACTAATTTCTATTCTAACCCTGCTCTCTGTCAGTGGGAAGCCGTTCCCTGTGTCCTGTCCCTCTATCCCTTGTCCTAAGTCCCTCTTCAGCCCTCTTGGAGCCCTTTTAGGCAGTAGAAGGGCCTCTGAGATCCCCCTGTAGCCTTCTCTTCTCCAGGTGAACACCCCCAGCTCTCCCAGCCAGCTCCAGCCTTTGGAGCATCTCTGTGGCCTCCTCTGGACTTGCTCCAGCAGCTCCACATCCTTCTGATGCTGGAATCCCCAGAGCTGGATGCAGCACTGTATGTAAGGTGTCATTTGAGTGGAGCAGAGGGATCCAAAACATCTTGGTCCTTGGAGTATTACAGTGAGCATTCAACCACCAGTCAGATCTACTAGAACACACAACCAGGCTCAGCCACATTACAGACATTTGCCCTTCCTGGCTCCCTGTCTGAATCCACAGGCTGTGGAACAGTCTAAGTCACAGCCCATCCAGCTAGGTGACAACCCCGGAAGACAAAGCAGCATCTGCACACACACACTGGGCTTTGCTCTGGGATACAATCCCTGGAGACCAAAGGGTTTCCATCAGGAAGTGTTTTACACCCTTGGCTGCACTGTCATTAAACTTGGGCTGCATCTTATTGATCCATATGGAAAAGTAAGAAAAATACCTGCTCAGACTCATCCCCATCCATCAAACCTCTCAGGAACAGGAAGGGCACGAGCAGCACAGCATGGGAAGGACTGATATGTGCCATGGCTTAAATTCTGTGCTGACACCAAGCTCACATAGGGCAAGTATGCAAACAGGAGCCCTCTCTGATCACACCACTCAAAGCAACTTCAGTCCTGTCACTGCTGTCCCCAGGGGCTGCAGCCATGTCATAAGCCAGGTCCTAATAACAGCAACTGAACAATGAGAGATCACCTTATATATTCACACTGCAGGGGAGCCAAGAGCAAAAGGTTTAAGTGTTTGTACCTGACAAGATGACAGTGAGAGACAATGCTGCTCGTTCGCTCAGAGGCTCTTAAATGATTGACAACTAAGGGTCAGCATCAAAACTCCCAGCAAAGTAAGGATTTTATTGCCAAACCACAGATGGGGAAATAGCAGACTAAGCCAAAGAAGCACCTAGAGAAGAAGCCAGGTTTTGTGCAGCACACAAACCCTACTTTGTTGGAACCCACCTGAGCTGCAGCATTACCCAAAGCCCTTCAGAAGGCCAAGCCAGGCACAGTCTCAAGTTCACCCTGAGAAGGTACTCCAAGCAAAAGGCATCACTCACCCAGTGCCTGTCCACAGAGGATACAGGAGATTCCTTCATTGGAGCACTGAACTCCCAGTATCATTCCCCAAACTGCTGAGACACCCAATCAGAAAATCCTGAGTTGGACCCACAAGGATCATCAAGTCCAGTTCCTGGCCCTGCACAGGACACCCCAACAATCCCACCCTGTCTAAATGATTCTGGAGCTCTGGCAGCCTTGGGGCCTGACCATTCCCTGGAGAGCCTGTAATCAAACGCTGGCCTTGGTATACACACACCACACTCTCTCTCTCACTGATCAAACACCTCAACAGCCCCACTCAGCCTGTGGTGTTGTACTTTGCTGTTTGATGCAATCCCAGCCAAACAACCCAGCGGGATTTCCATATGCCCATGTCTCCAAGGCAGACATCTTAAATCATTGTCTTAGAAATTAGGAGTTACTGCAGCCCACGCCCCTCCTAGCAGGATCTGCTTAAGGAACAGACACAGCACAAATGATGGATGATGCATCATTTGTATATTATGCTCTACAAGCAGTCTCGAGTCCCACTATTTTCAAACCAAACATGACTTCTCCTGTAGCCAGCATTAGAAAGTCATCAGGGTTACAAAAAAAGCTACATCCTAGTCTAGAAAAGGGGATAAAAATCAAGTGGTGATCTGGTTATAGCCTGACACCTTCATCCTATCTCCCATTCACTTAATGGGGCTCAGCACCATGGACAATAGAAGATAATGTAAACGAAATTGATTCATCATAGCAGGACAGGCCTTTTGTTCTACAGATCAAAATCGAACAGTGCAAACTCTAACACCCACATAACCCTAAACAGGGCAAACTCACATCACTGAACAAACAGGAACCAAGAAGAGATACATGGCCTTGGACACCTAATTTCCATGTCAGAGCAACCAGCAGGACAAGAAGGGCATGAAGACAGACAAAGCTTTTCCTCTACAGGAAGGTTTACACAAGGTGGTCCGAGCTATCTGATATCCTCAGGCACATTGCTGTTCCCCAGAATCTTTCCAGGCACTCTTTAAAACCAATGCAATCAATTGCAAAGAACAAACCTCTTTTATTGCTTAAACATTACAATTAATTGCCTGAATAAAGCAGAACCATTCCCATAAACATTTATAATTACTCTCACATAGGGACTCTTGTGTCCCATAGGGCAGGAAACAGAATGGTGAAAAGCTGAGAACCTGCATGAATATTTAGAGCAAAGGAGATAGAGCAAGCAGGAAGGATTCCTAGTGGCATTCCATCAGAGGACAACTGAGCTCACAACACAGCCTGGAATGGGACTGGCTGACTTTGGAGCACAAGCAAAATAACCAAAGTCCTTTCCAGTCACTAGGAAGAAAGAAAATTCTCCTGGCCTTCAACAATCAGTGAGTTTTTATACAAGGGAAAAGTAAAAGAGCCAACTCCCTATAGCATATCCCATCATTTTATAGCCACTTGAAAAGGAACAACACAAAGCCACATTCACTGGAACAGTTTCGTATTTCATCTTTTTTTTTCCTCCTCTAAGTGTATCAAGAACATTGCTCTGGAATCAGCTGAACTCCAAATCAGGCTGTAACGGCCAACAGCCTGATGATCAGGGCTTCTTAATTTCCTAAATTTTCAGATGATGATGAGAAATTCTCTAAAGGTATTTTACAGATGGTACCACAAACAGAGCTGAGATGGAGACAGCAGAGTCTTCCCCCATTGTGCACAGATACAAAGAAGGAAACTGAAGAGTGTGGTTTAATTTCCCCCCAAGAGTAGAAACAAAAGACAAGAGTTTTAGGTAGATTTTATCTAAGTCTGGGATCACATTACAACAGCTCTGCAGTTAACCACACAAAAAAGCAGCTCAGCATGGTGCTTTTAAGAAAAAAAAATTCTAATTATAAAGAACCAGAAATTTCCAAGTTCTTGCACAAATCCCAAATGGTTCATTATTAACCACTCAAACACACTGTTATATGACTTATATTTCAATTAAAAAGGCTCATACTGGGCACTACTCACCGGAAGGAGCTACAAACAACTCTCTATTCCAGCCTTCAGTTTTGGATCATGACCATCCTTGCTTAACTATGAACTGCTGTGGTAGAGCAGGGCGCTGGCACTGTTCTGGCTGCCAAGCCTCCAGTGGTTTGCATCACTAAGGAATTAGTTATTAACTCACAAAGTCATAAGACAGCACAATTACTACCAGGTACAAACCAGAACATGCAGGAAAATGAGAGGACTAATTGCAGTGAGAATGACCACACAGTACAAAACAAGGAGCTTCATGAACCTGAGACAGAAAAGAAGAAAGCAGCTTCTTTCAGGCAAAAAAGCTGGTGCAGAACTACAGTTTCAGTAAGAACAAGGAAGGAACACTCTGCAGGGAGCTGTTCTTGATGGACTGCCCACAGATCAATGCACTTCAACTGTTTCCTTGGAATCCTAATCGGCTTTCAGTAACATCTTGTGACCCACTGTACTTCTGCACTAGGGAAAAATCCACAGAACTGAATGAGACTGTGCCCTGGAGGGTTCACTGAATGAAACAGCTGGCAGAAAGTTTTGCTTGGAAGTACTTTTTCTGGGGAAGTAGCTGTTAATAAAATAACCTGAAACACATACCTGTGTCAGTAGCTCTTAACCTTGGTGCCAGCAAGTTCTCTCTCCATAACTCTTGGAGAAAAATAAAATAAAGCAAACCCCACTGCTGACACCTTATACACTCCCTTCTGCATTCCAAGCCCTCCACAGTGTTTTTAGGAAATTTGCCTGCCATATTAATGCAATTCATCACAGAATCACAAGACTGGTTTGGGGTGGAAGGGACCTGAAAGCCCACCCCATTCCACTCCCTGCCATTGACAGGGAGACCTTCCACTAGACCAGGCAGCTCCAAGCCCTATCCAGCCTGGCGTTGGACACTTCCAGAGATCCAGGGGCAGCCATAGCTTCTCTGGGTAACCCTTGCTAGCACCTCAACACCCTTACAGAAATTAATTTCTCCCTAATATCTAATCTAAATCTACCCTACTTCAGTTTAACATCATTTTCCCATTTTAATTCATCTGCTGAAGGGAAAAAAAAGTGGTTTGTTTTTTTTTTAACTTTAAGACACTCATTTGAAGTCATTAATATGTTCATAATCAATTCAATTAATGTATTTATAAGAACAATTAGTTCAGGGTATTCTGCAGCTCAGAGCTGAAATCATCCAGCCAAGATAACCTGGAGTGGGGGATCATGAAGCTTTGCCCACACTGAGAGAGGAAGAAGTAGATTGGGAACAAGTTCACAAGGACAGGGTGTGAAATAAATTCCTCCTGCTCGAGGCCATACCTCTAAGAGGTGTGAAACCCCATTGCAGATGGCCTCTGTCACTCTGTGTCTGGCTCAACATCAACCCCAGTCTTTGAATCCTAGAATGGCCTGGGTTGGAAAGGACCTCTCAAATCTTCTAGTTCCAACCCTCTGCCATGGACAGGGATAGAACAATTGAAAAAAATTTAAGCTGTGCATCTCAACAGGCCTTTAAACCAATGTCAACAACTCAACTTTAAATATCATACATTAACAAACAGTACATTAAAAATTATTTTAAAGACTTCTAACACAATACTATTAGTGAGAGGCAGGACTACAAGTTAAGTGCAAGTGATTTCCTCTTCCACTGCTCTGATTCCACTTCAGTTGCCGCTCCTGTTTTAGGGATAAGGAAACACAGCTCCCTGTCTCTAGTCAAAAATACGGACTAGAGCATCAGACAAATCTAAGTCTTCCCTCCTGACTTCAGGCACCGCTAGAACACAAGCAAAATCTGTGAGTGTTGTTAAGGGCTGGCTTAAAAATATCAGAAGTATTCCTTACAAACAGCCAGTGCCAAGCTACTAGAATAACCAGGATGGTTTGTTTCCTCCATTCCTGGGCAAACATACAAAAGCATGGACACAGACCTACAGGATTTAAACAGCCTGGAAATAAACTGAAACCATGTGCATTGCTGAACAGCACAACAGAAATTCTGTCTTGGTGCATCAATTAATTTCACTACAGCCAGGATTTGGAGCAGAAAACAAATAGCCCTGGGATCACTGAATGAAAGAACTGCATGAGTGGAAGGAGTGTTTCCTTGCTGCCACAGAGAACAGTTGGCTTTGCCTGGATATAGAATATCCAGGAATCAAATCTTCTAGTCAGAAACACTCTTCTGCAGAATATGGTAAAGCCAAAGCAAATGCAGCACTCTCCAGGAGAACTCTAACAGCAGGAGAAAAGAGTGCTGGTCCACCCTATAGGGAATGTAACTATTTCCTCCTCTCCGAGATTATAAATTGTGAAGAAAAAAAGAGCTTTGTAAAATCCATCAGAAAGCATTCATGTATTCCAGTGACTGTGAAATAGCCTGCCCATTTCAAACAGGCTCATACAACACCCTTCAGTTTTCCCTTAAATTAGGTGTTCCAAGGAGGCATTGACACTCACCACTATTAACACTCCTTTAAGGAGCAAACAGCATCAGCTGAGGCACAAAGCAGCACAATTCCAAACATAACAGACCTAATCTGGCCAATCCCACCCTTGTTCTTTGAGGCTGATCCTCAGTGTGACAAACCGCACCAAAGCCCTCCCCATCCTGCACAGCTCAGCCTGACTCAATACTCACAAGTCCCAGTGCAAAGTGTCTCTCTTCTCAGCTGCAAGCCTGACCACTAAGCACTCTACACAGGACTGGTTTTCACGAGATAGCCTTCCTAAAATCCCTGTAACCTGTGAGGAGACAAATATCCCAAGCCTGGGCAGGCAAAAGGAACCAAAATAAACTTCCCTTAGAGTTTCTACTGATTACATTTCCACAAAACACAAGCTGTCAACCTTTCACACCAAGCTGATCGTGATGGGAGATCTTTACATCAAGGTCACTGTAGCATTCCTAGAAATCCAAGCGCATGACCATGGGGGCAGAGATTTGTGTTGTTTTGCTTGTTTAAAGCAAAGATAAAATAATCCTTACATGGAAGAAGTCAGTGACAAGCTCTACCATAAAAGCAGCTGTTCTGCATTTCAAGACTGCTCCAGGCAGGACTGCACTGCAAGTCGGCTCCACCATTTTGGGTAAGAGAATATTCAAACCTTTTAAAAAACTGGATTAGTAGAGCAAAGCAACATACAGAAAAGGAATGGGGATTAGCTTTAGAGGAACAGGATGGGCACAGGCAACAGGAAAGGAAAAGAAAGGATTACCACAGTGTTTTCAACACTGAACTAACTACCCACCCCTCTCCCTTCACTGGACAATGGAAATAGCATAAATACTATGCATTATTCATATAATTTCTTGGACTCGCTTTAGGGAATTCTGAAGAAATTGCTAACAGTGAGAAGTATAAAATAATATTCAAGAGTTCCCAGACTTTCACAAGAGATCATCCATCTGCTGAGGCATCAAGCAGGAACCAAACTGCAAACAAGACAAAGATCTGAGCAAGTTGAAGCCGAGTGAAACTATTTCAGCTTGGGAGAAGTTCAAGCCAAACCTTGAAACATTTAAGCTTCAAGGAATATAACTGCAGAGCATCAACATCTCTCTCACACTGCTGAAGAGATAAAAGAGCTGGGAGCAATGGGATTTCCCCAGCACAAAAAGCAGGCAGGGAGCTGCTGCCAGAGCAGCATTTTAGCTTTCCAGTGCTTCAAGTCTGGTTCCTCATACATTTTTTTTATCCAGGTGATTACTTGAGATGCTGCAAGCAGACAGAGCATGGTTTGTGCTTTTTGGCACCTCTTGTCCCATGGTAGGAATCACTCCAAGAAAAAAGAAAACCCTACTTCGGCAAAAATAACTGGTCCTCAATGAAATCATAAACAAGAAGTTACAGAAACCTTAACCACATTCCAGGCTGTGTCCCTGAGTGATGGAGGAGGTCAAACTGTTGCTGTAACAATGACCAAGGCCCAGAGAATCACGCCCTCTGTGCCGGATGTTACAGGAGCCCGGAGCATGAGACACAGGGTGAGTAAATAACAAAGAGTAAACACTGACTGTGTTACAACAACACAACTCTCCTTCTCCTCTGAATTCCAAAGACCTGTGACTAAGTTCCTTTGCAGAGAAAGAGTGCTTTCCTAATCAACTGCTGCTGCATTCACTAGAACATGGTTCAGAATGGCAGTGCTGGTGTTCAGGCTATCACTGTTACTTTCAACTCTCCACACCAGTAAATCCCAAGAACCAAGCAAAGGGAGGAGACTTCAAAATGCAACTCAGAAGATGAATACAGATGGTTTACAGCTTTAAGAAAACTGCTAAGCCTCATTTCTCTTATATTCCTGATTTTCAGACTTGACACAGCAAACACAGCAGCTTTTCAGACAAAGAGCTCATCATTCTGCCTGCTTTTCTCAAAGACTTTTCCTCTCTTTTCCTCCTCCTTCTGCTTGCCCATACTCAGTATTAACTCTTTTCATCCATCCATCCATCCATCCATCCATCCATCCATCCATCCATCCATCCATCCATCCATCCCCTTTCCTTAAGGAACATTTTCCCCCTTCCCCTGCATTCTCCCACTCTGCCAAGGTCTGACTCTCTAGCAATGCTATCTGCTGCTCCCTGAAGTCAGGTCTGGAGGGTATCGCAGAATCCCATAATGATTTAGGTTGGAAAGCTCCTTAGAGATGATCCTACTTGACCCCCTACCATGGGCAGGCACACCTTCGACTAGATGAGGTTGCTCCAAGCCCCACCCAACCTGGCCTTGAACACTTCCACAGATGGTGCAGCCATAGCTTCTGTGGGCCAACCTGCACCAGAGCCTCACCACCCTCACAGGGAAGATAAAGGCTGGATAACAAGTGAAACAATTCTAGGAGGTCAAATCACACAAAACAATCAGGTCCTCACAAAATACCGGTTTACACCTTCACACCTTCCCATTTATTATTCCTCCCTTACAGACTTTCTCCAAGCACTGCAAGTGACCACCTTTGTGCTTAAGTGTTATTATTTATATGGTGCTCCATGTACAATATATAAAAAAATTAAAAATTGCATTCACTGTCACAGTGAGCAGCTGCAGCTCCTGATTCTGTTCTTCAAGTCTTGGATGAAAAACTCCCCATTGCTCAAACTAAAGAGATCATCGGGAAACTCGGCAAACTCCCAGCCAGCTGTGCATAAGCCAGACCCACATTGAGGGGAAGGGCAGCCCCAGGTGACTTTACTACAGCTGAACCCAAGCAAGATTCAAAGCCCACTGGTTCCTGAATTTGGGGCAAGATTTTCAATTAATGCATTGTTAAAGAGTAGATGATGACAGGAGGATTTGAGAGCAGCTGCAAGGCAAGCTGTCAGCTCAGCTCTTGTGCCACACTGCCGGCAGTGCCATGGCCCACCATGGCTCCAAACAAAACAATAAGGAACACAATGACTGTATCCACAGGACAAGCAGTCACGGACTTCACTTGCAGTGAGGGAGATTTAGGTTGGGCATTAGACAAAGAGTCCTTACAGGAAGGATAATTAAGGAGAGGGATCGATTGCCTGGGGAGGGACAGGAACTGCTGTTCCTGGAGGTTTTACAAGTGGAGGGAGACATTTGTCATGCTGACCCCACTGCGGCCAGGGGGTGGATTAGCAGTCGTTCTAAGACCTGGCTCTGGTTTCTAACAACTTTGCAAATGCCCTGCTGCTTTCCAGCTTCAAACTGCTCCGATACAGGAGCTGACAATGGCATGGAAATACATTTTGTTTACATCACAGCACTCCACCAAGGCCGAGTTTCAGTGTAACCAACACATAGAATTGCAGGCAGGGCCTGGGCAAGGCTCCTCACCCTGCTCAGCCAAGTGCTGGCACCCATTTCATAGAATCATGGAACGGTTTGGATTGGAAGGGATGTTAAAGATCATTTAATTCTAACTCCCTGCCACGGGCAGGGACACCTTCCGCTACACCGGGCAGCTCCAAGCCCCATCCAACCTGGCCTTGGGCACTTCAAGGGATGGGGCAGCCATAGATTCTCTGGGCACTCTGTGCCAGGGCCTCCCCACCCTCACAGGGAACAATTTTCTCCTAATATCCAACTGAAACCTATTGTCTCAATTTAAAGCCATTCCCCCTTTTCCTGTCTCTCCAGGCCCTCGTAAATGGTCTCTCCCCATCTTTCCTGTGGGCTCCTGTCAGGCACTAAAAGGCCACAACTACGTCACCCCCAAAGCCTTCTCTTCTCCTGACTGAACAATCCCAATTCTCTCACCCTTTCCTCACAGAAGAGGTGCTCCATCCCTCCAATCACATTGGTGGCTTCTCTGGACACACTCCCCGCCAAAGAGGGGCTACTATTAGGGTGTGGGTTCCAGGTATAAGGAAGCAGATAGCCAAAAGGCAGGCTAATGCCCACAAGTCCACTCCTTCACACTCCAGAGTTTGTCCAGTGCAAGGCAGTCCCCACCACCTCTTGCTCTGCAGAACTCAGAAGACACACAAACACGTTACCTTTTTAACATTTTCCTCCTCCTCTTGGCGTTTCTCATAGTGTGAGAAGTCATCAAAGATGGAGGTGGTGTGCTTGTAGGTGGCAATGATTTTCAACACCTGCTTAGCCTTTTCCAGAGGCACCTCCTGAGTGTCCCTGGAGTTGGTCACTGGTTTATTCTCGTTGTTCTCTAGGCGGATGTGTCGCAGCTGGCTGTTTGGAACGTCCTTCACAAAAATCCACCTGACATCAAAACGTCCCTTCCATTTGTCCTGGGACCACACACCTGCACAGGTGTTATAGTCCACAGCAGATTTCATTTCTGCTACGCCGCAGAAGTGACCACTACCGTTCACACTGAACAGTAAGTATACGGGGCCCTTCCCATTCATGGAGCGATAGGCTGCATCCAGTCTCTTGTTGCCATGCTCCGTACTGCACCAGATGTTGTATTTAATGGAACGGTGGATATCATCCTCAGAGTAACTCTTAATGATGAAAACCCGCCCATGCTTTGGGTTCCAGTCAAAATCCTTGGGGTTGTAGTTGTTGACAGATCTCAACTTCTCCAAGACTGGGTGTGGTTCTGAAGGAGAACCAGAACTGGCCTGAGCCTGCCCCACTCCATTGCCGTCCACTCCATTCTGGCCAAAGCCGTTGCCGCGATTCCGAGGGGCAACCCAGCGGGTGGGCTGTGCTGGTGGAACAGGCAGTGGTGCTGGCGGTGGCAGCACCGGCGGCTGCTGCCCACCCGGGGCCTGGGTCACTGGTGGACTACTATTGATCTGCTGGCCTACGGGCTGCGGAGACACCTGAGCTGGCTGCTGAGCAAGATTCTGGACCAAGCCCTGCGATGGAGCTTTTGTCACTGGCCCTTTGTTATCCCAAGTTCCAATATCCATGTTATGTTTTATGGGAGGTGGCGGAAGACTTGACCCTGCAATGCCATTCTTGGTCTTCAGCTTGGGCTGCTGCTTGGCGGGTTTGCTGGCAATGTCGGCCCATGAGGTCGGCTTTGGCGGTGCAATTGTTACTGAAGACAAACTGTTCGACGTCACAATATTACTGGTGATAGATCCGCTCCCCACGGCTGAGCCAACGACTTTTGGGACACTGCTTGCCAAGTCCGTGCTGCCCAGCTTGAGGGCTGCCATGCCCTGGTCGATGGTGTTCATGCCAGGAGCCTTGTTCAGGGTCTCGTTGGCAAAGGCCGACTGCCCATCAATCATGGCCCCTCCCAGTGAGCTGGGAGCGTAGGCATAGTTGCTGCTGTAGCCAGAGCTTTGAGTGGATTGTCCCTGAGAACTGCTATTCCCCCAAGCTGAAAAGTCAATCCCGCTCGGAAAGAAGTTAAAGCCATGCTGCCCAAGGAATGGAGTGCTGCCAAGGGCTCCTGGCTGCCCAAACACGGCATCAGGGAGGAAGTGAGGCTCCCCGTTGCTCAGCTGTCCGTACGAGGTCAGGTAGGGCATGGGGGGGTCTCCCCCTGTGGACC
Source organism: Bombycilla garrulus (assembly GCA_013400315.1). Lineage (NCBI taxonomy): Eukaryota > Metazoa > Chordata > Aves > Passeriformes > Bombycillidae > Bombycilla > Bombycilla garrulus. The sequence goes on from VXBU01000252.1 coordinate 23,958, forward strand.
AGGCAGCTTCACCTAAGGAGTAGGAGAATCCAATGGAGGGACTGAAGTAGCTCGGCAAGTAGGAATCAGACATTGCAGTGTATGCATTATTCTGAAAGAAAACCACAAAAACATAAGCACTAAATTGTCAGAAGGAGTTGAATCAATTTTAAGGGACCAGGAATAAAGGCAGCTTAGAGTTCCCATGCCCCACTCCTCCCTACCTTACGGCTGAGCAGAAAAACAGACCTAGCCTCATTTGTTACAAGGGCTCCAAAATCTGTTTCATTGCCGGAAAGGTTAAAGACAAAGGCTAAGAAAGGTTAAAGACAAAGCTTCCCATGCCAAGAGAGGAGTGTGTGGTGTTCCTGACATACAGTGTGGGATTGGACAACGGGAAGCCCCGGAGCTCCGGCTCAGGCTTTAGAATTCAGTATCTTGGATACAAATACCATCTTCTACTAGTAGCTACTTCAAACTAAAAAGGTATTTCCTGCCTGTGTAACACCTTACTAGGGTGTTCCGGGGAGGAAATGCGGCAAAAATGCAGAGAGAAGGGGAAGAAGAAAGAAAAGGATCCAGTAGAAACACACTGTGAAAATCACGAGTGTCCCTGATTGCTTTCCTTAAACTTACTAGCAATGAAAACAGCTTTATTCATACAATTTCAAGTTCCACACTTCACAATGTTGCAAGAAATTGCAAACAAACAGGGATCTAAGGCCTACGCCTCAAAACACAAAGTTCTCCAGTGCTGTTGGCACACAATGAAAACAGGAAGCAAGCAATAGAAGGATTTTACAGCATAGTGACAGCACCAGCACGAGCAGGTTTCAAATCCAGAGAGGAAAAACAAACCCAGCTCCATGCCTTGATCTCCCTTTTAACATCCAAGTAGCCTTCAGATTACAAAAAACAAATGCCTAATTTGACAGTTAGGCAAGTCTCGGACATCTCCAAGATTTGCTTACATGAAAAACACCAGTTATTTCCCATTCAAACCCAGGTGCCCTCCAAGGAGTGGTTTCAGCCTGCTAATGGACATTATCCTGAGTAATTTGAACCTGTGAGCAGCAGCCTTGTGCTGCCCAGCCCCTAACACACCAGCCCAGTGCAGATGAGATCAAAGGCACATTCAGTTCCTGGCTAAAAGCTTGCAGCAGGCTCTGCTCCATTTTTCATTGAATCATGTATTCACATGCCAAGTGCAGCTCCCAGAGGACTTTATACCAAACTGAAATCGAGGGAGTCTCTCAAGATGGCTCTGGCGTCCTCCAGAAATAGCTACTTTGCCAGTCTACACCTTCTGCTTACAGGAGAGCACCAGGTTTGGGGCTAACCACACCCCAACTTTACAGAAATTAATAGGAATTACTTAACATCATTGTGTTCAGAGACTAGATTTCTGTGGTACTGCAAAAAAACTCAAAGATGCTTTCTTCAACATTTGTTTTTACAAAGGTCTCCAAAAAGCAAAAGAGTAAAAATCCTCACTCTCATGCAGGGTTTTACTAATTGAAAAACTCAATCCTGCTAAACCCAGGACTCAGTATGCCCAAAAGCATACTGGCCCTAACTTGTAAGACAAATGAAAGAACTTAAAACTTCCTATTACTATTTTGAGCCAGCAAAGTCACTTCATAAGTTAATCCCCTCAATTATAAGAGTAACATTTTCTCTCCTGAACTCAGCTTTAAAGAAACAGGAACATGCTGGCCCATCCCTAAACCCAAGGCAGAGCCATTTTTGCTCCACAGGAGTACTCGAAGCATCAGATAAATGTCACTATCAGATAAAAATCTGTTCTCTAGTCACCTCAAAGTATTTTTCCCGTTGTCAATTATGTTCAACTTTGAGATATCTAATACAGGGTATATTAAGCTACAACCTGTGGAGTACTAAGTAGCAACATAAGGAGGAAGCAGAGCAGTTCAAGAGTTAAGCACAGGCAGCTCAGAGCAGATGTGGGATACAGTCACTGCTGTTCACCACCTGAAGGTCTACCACACTGCTTTCTTATCAAACACAGCACCTCGGCTCTGTTCCCCTGCCCTCAAACAACTGACACACTTGCTGATTATCATGCAAATAAAACTCCACCAGCTTCTCATTCCATGACTAAAACTCTCTGCACAGTTATTTCCTCAAATTCACTGTTCCTCTTCACCTCAGGCCAGGGTTCTGAGTGAGCCTTGCTGTTGAGCTTTTGGTTTTCAAAGGGTTGAAAAATCATTTACTGTGTATCTGAGCTTTAAAATACACAGTAACCTCATAGGAACTGACAAGTAACAGTCATACCTGAAAGAGCAGGTGGGGAATAAGGAGCAGTGAAACTTTACAACATGGTTACCTCATGGGTGCATGGAGAGCTCTGGAAGCAACTCCAAAACTCATTTAATTAAATTATTCAGAGCAGTTTTTCTAACTCCCTTTCTGATCTCCAGCAAATAGGTGCCCCCCCCTTGGATACCTGAGTAATTTTGCCTCCTTACAGACCAAGCTATGGAGGTTTCAGACTCTATTTCATAGAATATAGACCAGCAACACAACAAAACAAAACTGAGAGTCACTCAAAGGCTCCACTCCAAGTTATCTTGGTGGTTTCACCTTGCTGGCTCAGTTTCTGCCTCCTGGGAAGAGGAGCACATCCAATCACTTCCTCATTTTTAAAATGAATTTTTACCAGTCTGAGACACACTGAAAGAAATTAAAGATCCAGAAATACTTTATCAAAACACGCCAAATAGAGTAAAATAGTGTGTTGCTTCAGAATTATAGTAACCCTCATTGTCTTCAGGCAATTCAAATAAAACTGCAGTTCGTAAGAAATACATCCATATTCAGAAAGAAGCTGGGAATTAGGGATGCTGATAGCTGAGATAGCAAAAACAGCATTAAATGACAGCTACTAGGAAAGTAGCTGCTTTTATTCAAGACTTGAGAAAGCAATAATGTTCTCTCACCCTATGAAGGCTAAATTTAGGCTTGTAACTTTTCAGGGGGTTGAATGCAGTGAGTTGTCTTGACAGACAGACTGAATTCTGAAGATTATGAACAGCTGACAGACAAAGAATACTCATCCTCAGATCTTTCACACAAACTAGGAAAATACTTGTTGAAAACTTAACTGAGACAGAAATCTGCTCCTGTGTTCCAATAAAACACGCCATCACCTTTACATGAAAAAAATAATGTACTGACTAGTAAAAATGTGCAAAAATACAGCAAGAGGAAACCAGAACAGCTTATTTTTACTGATCACTACTGGAAAGAAAAGCCAAGAGAATAAACTGACTGCTCCAGTGCTATTACAGTGTTTATCTAGGGTACTCACTTCTACATCTAATCAGCTGAACTCCATCTGTTGTGTGTCACTCTCCTGCAGCTCATTAAGGAAAACAAACACCGGTTAACAGTGGTGTTACTCTAAGAGAAAGTGAAGAGGAAAAGTAGTGCAAGTTTGACTTCCAGGATCTGGTCACAAAACTCCAGAACTCTCTGGCTCAACTACGAAGTTCTCAGAAAGTCTCAACACTTGTATCACATGTGGGCTCTGGGTTTGTTTGGGTTGTTTTTTCCTTTGGTGCAAAACAGAGAAATCCCCCTGACAAGCATCATCAGCTGACTTGGTGTAGAGGTAAGAAGGTTGATCTGATCCCCCAAAAGTGCAGCAGCCTCACGTGAAGCAACTCCACAACCCAACTCAGTCCATCTCTCTGGTGTAAAGAGCCAGAAACCAACAGAGGCACAACACTAAAACTGAAAGAGCAGAATAGGTGACTTTGAGACAGTCATGTTGAAAAAAAAGAGCTGGACACCAACCCCACCTCTCACAGCCTCAAAAAGTTGCTGAAAACCTCCCTACCTCACCCACCACAATCTAAGGGCAGTCAATGCTTTCTACCAGCAGAAATGCAGGTATAAGATAGAATAGGATATAAGTTAAGGCAGCTGGCAAACATCAAAATGCTATCAGTGGAGATGGGAACATACAAGGAGGCCAAACTCCCCTCCCTTGGAGCAGCAGGAAACCTTGGTGCTTTTGGTTCTCCTGCCTGCAGCAGCTACTCACCGGGCGAGCCTGGGGACTCAGGTAGGGCTCAAAGTCATCATCATTCAACCCATCCTTCTGGTGCACAGAGCCATTTTGCACTAAGAAAAGATGTGTAACATTAAAAAAGCTGTGTAATGACCTCCCATTACTATCAGCTTAAAGTATTTAAAGTCAAACCCTAGAATATAACGAACTTCTGCCAATTCTAACACACCACACTCAGCCTAAGGCACACAGACACTTTCCCACCACACAGACATCACCTGCAAACTATCCTCAGCCCAGCAGCCAGCCCTGGTCGCAGGGTTTAATTCCCTCCCGGCAGGTTTTAGGGAGACCCTCGCTCTCCCGGCGGCGGGATCCTCCCGCTCCCAGCCGAGCCCGCCCGGCCCCCCAGGATCTCACCTTTGTTGCCTTGGCCCTTGGGTCTCTGGCGCAACAGCGGCGACGCGGGGAGAGAAAGAGGGAGAGCGGTGAGTCAGAGGGACAGACCCGTCACAGCGGGGAAAGCCAAGGCCCGGAAGGGACAGGCCCGGTCCGGGGAGAGATCCAGCCCGACTCGGTCGAACCCTGTAGGGCCAGGCCCGGCCCGGCCGCATCACAATGGAGCGCGCCCGGCGATGGGAGAGGAATGAGGCCGCAGCCGCCGCCCGACCCGGCCAGGGGCGCAACCCCCGTCAGACCCAGAGCCGCGGCCTCGCCCAGCAGGGCCGTCCCGGTATGGGCGGGGGGCTCCTACCTGCTCCAGGAGGCTGCTAGCCGACATGGCTCCGCGGCGGGGCTGCAGGCGGGGCGGGGCGGGAGGCGGCGGCGCTTTGTCCGGGCCCGGCGGGCTCGGAATGACCCTGGCGGACTCGGGGCAGCCGCCGGCGGAGCGGGGCGGGGGGATGCTCTATCGCAGCATCCCCACCCCACCCCCCCAGGCCGCGCGTCTCTATGGCCCGGGCCCGCCGCCTCGCGCTCCCCCCGCCCGGTCACGCGGCACCGCGCGCGCCCAGGCACAATGGCGGGAAATGGGGGCGGGGGGGCGCAGTGCATGCCGGGATGGCGGAGGACCGGAGCTGGGGGGGGAGAAGCGCCCCCATTCGGCTGGAAGTGGGAGACCTCTTAAAGGGCCAGGCGGCCCCACTGAGGTTTTAAGACAAAAAATGGCAAAGTCGGGGCCCGGCTGCGGGCTCAGCCCAACTTCATCCTGTCGCGCCACGACATTTTAGCTCCCCCCGTCCCCAGCCCAGCACCCCAGGGTGGGGAGGACCCAGGGGCCATCGCAGTCCTATGGGCCCCTCACCCAGGTCAAGGGGACTACCTGGACGTTGGGTGGGTATACAGCGAGCAGGGAGCTCAGATTCATCCCCCCTTCCCGGCCAAGAGATGGAAACAGCTCCAGCAGGGACCCGACAAGATCTGCTGTACACCTGGATTGGGGAAGGGGGTCCCCAAAAGGTCCCTATTCTCCTTCAATCAAGGGACTACCTGCAAGGAGCAAGCCAGAGGAGAATGGAGGGAAAGTGGCTGGATAAGGAAGGTGGGTCTCTGATCCAAAACCTCATAATCCCAGACTGGTTAGTGTTGGAAGAGACCTGAAAGGTCATCTTGTTCTACTCCCTGCTATGGGCAGGGACACCTTCCACTATCCCAGGCTGCTCCAAGCCCTGTCCAACCTGACCTTGGACACTTCCAGGGAAGGGGCAGCCACAGCTTCTCTGGGCACCCTGTGCCAAGGCCTTGCTACCATCACAGGGAAGAATTCTTTCCCATAACTCCGTTTAACCCTGCCCTCTGGCAGTGGGAAGCCATTCCTCCTTGTCCTGTCCCTCCAGGCCCTAGTCCAAAGTTCCTCTCCAGCTCTCTTGGAGCCCCTTTAGGCATTGGAAAGGCCTCTGAGGTCTCCCTGTAACCTTCTCTTCTCCAGGCTGAGCATCAGATCTGGCTCCCACAGCTGGTCCCACCTCCACCCCAAGCCAGGAAATACTTCCCAGAGGTCAAGATCAGAGCAACAGCGACCACCCCTCACAAACTGGGGTTCAGGAATCCCTGCGCATCCCCTGCTGTCCCCAAGGTGATAGAGGCACCACCTTTTACCTCTCCAATGAAAAAATCCATTGGAGCTTAATTCCATTTTTCCTTTTAATGCAAAAAATAGCCAAACACATCTTCCTGCCCTCCCCCCACCCTCCTCAGGTCCGTTTGCCTTGCTGTTGTTTTGTTTAATATTTCCAGCCAAGCAGCTCCCACCCTCCCAGCCCTCCCAAAACTCCGCAGCTCTAAAGCCACCCGGTGCTTCCCCCCTTCCATTTTCCCAGGGTGGCAAAGCCCAAATGGATCTCCAAACACTGAAAAAAGAGGGGAAGAGGGAAAACAGCAGGGTGCACAGTATTTCAGCAACATGCTAGTTCTAACCCTGCCAAGAGATTATAGGAAGAAAGAAGAAAAAATAATACAAAAATAAAACCACCAAACAAGCAGCAACAAGCATGGAGCAGCCTCAGCACACAATGTAAACAGAAGCTGTCCCAATCCAAATCCGGCTGTCCCAGAAAGCAACAGCACATGCTTTGTATACCCTGAAAGGTCCCTGCGGTGCTGAGCAGCCAAGAGGGAGGATCTGGGCTTGAGCTTGAGTTGATATTTTTTGCCTTATACAAAAGGCTGAAGTGATCTTGGAGTCTTCAAGCAACGTTTGCAGCACCGAGCCTTGCCAGGCAGGGAAAGGGATGGGGGAAAAGTGCGGTGGGAAGAGGAGGGATTGGGATACAGGGACCCTGAGAGAAGGTCCCAGAGCTTTGCAGCTGGGAAATCTGGACAAGGGAAGGGATAGAGCAAACAAATACAAAAAAAACAGAGATATAAAAACAATTTGTGTGGAGGAGAACATGGACAGTAAATTCATTGTACTGTCGACCTCCCCAAAGCAAGAAAAATAATAAAAAAATCCCATTTGAGATGACAGTGAAGAGTCCGACAGAATTCCCTTCCCTGGGGAAAATACAAATGAGGTATGTGTTCCACCCCAGATCCGTCACCCCTTCTCACAGCCACATCCACACTCAAGCGTTACTGTCTCTCAAATAAAGTCTCTGGGACAGGGCAGCCTGGAACAGAAGCACCGAGGCAGGGGTAGTTCCTCCTGGAACTAGTCCAGCAGAGATCCTGTCTCTCCTTGACCCTGCCACAGGTGGTATTGTTCAGTGCTCCACAGAGACAGAGCCTTATCCATGTCTCACATGTTTCTCCAGCTTTGTTTCAAAAAACAAAATTTTACATCTATATGTGTGTGTGTGTATGTGTATATATAAAATATACAGTACAATGAAAATATCCATGGTAACAAAAGAGGTGGCTGGAAAAGATGCTTAACAAAAAAGCCTGAAATAAAACAAATTCCCAACTCTTCCCCTAACTGATGCTCGCCTTCCCCACTAGTCTTCCAAGACCACAATCTCCACATTATGGACCTGGTGCTGATGGTCTTCCACATCTCCTACCACTTTCTCCTCAGTCCTCAGCTCTGTTTCCAGGATCACAGCTTTGCCATCTGATTCATCTGTGTCTGCCTCAGGATCTGGTGCTGGGTCGATCTCTATGATAGTCTGCCCATCGTCCGAGGTGCCTTCCACAGCTTGGATGGTGGAAGTGATGCCAGACTCCATGGCCACCAGTTCCACGGGGTTGACCACAGCCGCCACATTGGCCAGGGCTCCACTGTCCTGCATAGCTGCTGAGCTCAGCAGTGCCAGGCTGGAGGACGGGTGCAGGGTGACGGTGTCCGAGGAGCTGGTCTTGGAGGATGAAACCACAGTGGCATATCGGAACAGCTGGGAGCCAGATGGCAAGGTGTGAACAGTCACCGGGCTAGAGCCCTGGCTGAGGGTTGCCACTGGGATGTTGCCCACGGAGAACTGTTGTCCAACAGGCGCAATGGCGATGGGGGAGATGACAGTGAACTGAGGCTGCTGGATGGGAGTAGAAGGGCTGAGGATGGTGGCAGAGGCTGGGCGCTGCAGACGGGGTCTCTTGGGGGGCTTGGGAGCACTCATGGGCATCAGCACCACATTCTGGATGGTTTGGGACTTGGCCTTTTGGTCCCTGGCAAGTTTCTTCTGTTCTTCCAGCTGCCGCTCCAGGTCTGCAAAGGGAATGTTAGAGCAACATGTCACACCAGGGTAAGTAGGAGCTCCTGAGGCTCCAGAACCAACTTTCACTCCCAAGTTTGTGACAGGAGGTCACCCAATCACCCACTGAGCCTGATCTTGGCTTCTCCTTCAAGATCAAATGCACTTAAGGAAAAGGGTAGGTTCTCCTGCCATCCACATAGACATGTCAATGTCCTGGATGCCAGTGCCTGGGTAAGACACAGGTAACATTCCATACTTGTCAGGCTCCTACTGACAAGGAGATGGACATTTCTGCTCCCCACAAGCTAAACCTACCTGCAAGGGAGAGTGGATAAATCATCCCAGGCAGCTGGAATTGCTTCCTTAGCTTGGGCTGGATCACCTCCCCATGAGCCAAGCTCCTTCACTGGTGACCCAGGATGCCTGGGTCAATGAAGCATTCCCCTCAACCCTTGTCAGTGGGAACACTGGGAGCCAGAAGTAACATAGTGACCTCATTTATCCAGGGCAGCAGGGGACTAGGACATCCCAGATAACAACAGATCCTACAAGAACATGGTGAGGAGGGAGACACACACAATGATCACTTCTGGGGTTCCCAGGCCAGTCAATGGCTTCAGCTCAGGGGAAGCTGAGCAGGACACCCAATAGCCCCACAAGACAAGCAGATAGCCCTGGGAACTGGATTCATGCCCACAACACCCCCACTGCAGCAAAGGGCACAGACTTTGGGCTGTCCAACATCCCAGGCAACTGCTCTGTATGACACAGGGAGGAGAGGAAATTCTGCTCAAGCTCTAGTACAGAAAAGGATTGGGATCACTTGTTTTGGGGCAGCCTGTACTGAACACTAACCCTAACTCATTGGGGTTGTGTGGAAGGAAAGTCATGTCCATTCCTAAGAGTAGCAGCAGGATGTGAACCCTTATTAGGCACTTTACCTGCCAATGTGTAAAGAAACTGCTCCTCTCCTTGCTCTGTCTGGTTTTTCCTGTTGTCCAGTACCTTCTTGACTGTGTCCATTAAGCCAAATGTATGGGCGACGTTGTTCAGGACTGCAGCATCTCCAAGGAAAGGGCACAGGGATGTTAAGATTTAAGTACTCAAAAGATGCTCCTTTTACAGCAAAACTTTTCTACTGCTCTTTAAAACTCTCTCCGTTCTTTCACAAGGGCTTGCTGAAAAAAGAAAACCCAACTCCCCCATCCTTCTGACATCCCGGGATTAAATAATCCCATTCACCTGATAAAGCAAATTGGACAGAGCTATGTCACTCAAGCAGCTCCTAATTGCTGCAAATGAAAGTGTAATTTGCAATCACAGAGATACAAACGAGCTCTCCACTTACAAATCATCACTCCATGCTGCTGGCAGTGTCATTAACATGCCAAACTCCACTGAAAGCTGTGCAAAATGTCTATTGTAATCCACTGACTTTAATCACTCACAGTTCCCAAAAACTGACACTACCAGACACAAAGATGCGCATGGCCAAAGTTAAACTAGAAAATTTAAAAAAACTATCCTGGGTAAAATGAAGTTTGTGGCTACATCGATGTTGTCTCAGGAAGAGCATCGACAAGAGGTGTTCACGGGGCATCTGCCAAACCAGATTAGGGAGCCTGAGTCAAGTTAAAAATAACCCTAAAAAGGAAAGGGGAGTTATTTTTAACCCAGATCATTTCCCTCTTCTGGTTCAGCCCCCAGAACAGGTTTTCTGGCACCAGTGAAAGCAGAACAAGTGAGAGGGCAGGACCTGTTTAAGCCTACAGTGTCACAGAGAAGTGTTTGAGTAACTCCAGTCCAAGTGACTCTGGGAAAACTTCCATGAGGGCTGGGAGCTGTGGACAGTCATCTGATGGCCCCAGCAAACTTCCAGGGTCACTTTGCTCAGGGAACACGATGGAATGGTGTGTTCTTGTGCTTTGCAGTAAAGGCACTTCACAGCTGGGCAGGCTAAGAACACAGACTGTGCTCCCACAACTCAGCTAACGAGTGGGAACTCACTCCCCATCCTGATTCACCAGCTTCACATGGTGGAATGGACCTTCAGCACTGTTTTTTTTGCCTGCAACTACCCTTTTGAAGCTTCTTCCTCACAACCTACCTGTCATCTGGAAGGGAGACTGACCCAACCGCTGCTGCACACCTCTTAGAACTTCTTCTATCTCCTTCTGGATGTTGCACACAACTTCTTCCATCAGCCCGACATCAGCTATTCCTTTCCAAAACATAAGCGTGTCCTCTAGCACAAAAGAGGAGGAAAAGAAGTCAACATGTACAAGCATTTGACAATTTTTCTCACAGGGCCACCTTAAACTTCTCAGGCAAGTGTATTTTTTCAAGGTACCTTTGCAAGGTAGTTTGGCTATTGGGGTGGACAGGACATGTGAAAAAATAACCAACCCCAAACCAAGCAAAATGGACTCAGGCAGCAAATCAGGAAAATGTTTTTAAGCAAGTCCATGACTTCCAAGGCAACATACCACATTTTTGCAAGGTGCAGAGCTTAAAGTCATCATTTGTGGAAATTCTAGCCAAGTTTCCATACTGATACAAGGGAATGCAAGGCCAGAGAGACCCAGAAGAGAGAGCTGACAGGGAACAAACATGACTCTGCTCTTTGTTGGCTCCAGCCTGGCTCCAGGCTGGCAGATGTGTTTCACGTCCTTGGAATAAAACAGAAAAGCCCCTCACTGTAACCAGTAACATCTGATCTGAGCGATCATCCATCAGCCATGAGGCCAGGGCCAAAGTCCTACAGTGGTGAGGAGCTCCATTGGCAGAAAGTCTGGATGCCTGGGTAATGCTGGAGATCCAAGGGGCTGTGGGACAGCTTTGTCATTGCCCAAACTTTACTTATTTGCAAGATTTAGGTTTCCAAAATGTAACAGGGGAGGAGAGGGGAAGAAAACACCCAACAAGCAGCCTGAGCTTACCTGAGATCTCATCCGTGTCCTTTTTCATGCTTTCGTCAGTGGCCATGGTGACAGCGGCTGTCAGAGCTGAGTTCCACTCGATCCCCTCCTCCATACTCTCCTCCGACAGCGCGATCTGGGTGATGCTCCCTGACGGAAAGCCCCCATCAGCTCCCTCTGACAGCCTGAATCCCTGCTTTGCTTCCCAACCCCTCAACCCTCCCCAGGCTCTCTTTCACTCTTTGGGTCAGGTTTGTGCTTGGCTTCTTTCAACCAAACCAATTAAAAAGCAAGTATTGCTGCTTCTCTTTGGAACTGTGACTGTGAAAAGCTCTGGGGCTGCTGGAGGGAAAACCATGTGCCTTGCACAGTGGAGTCCCAGCTCAAGGGAGCAGAAAGGGATCAGAATAAAAACAGGAACAAATAAGGCTCAGCCCAGCCACCCTTCTCTCCTTGCATCATCTACAGGAAGCTCTGCACCCCTAATTCCTTATGAAATGGAGCTGGGGTCCCAGCTGGCTTATAGAAGGAAAATGGATCTGATGCAATTCTAAGTTTTTGGATCACATTTGGGATTAAACCAATGTGCAGTCACTGTAAGTTGGCTATGGTGCTTTCCAAGAGATTCTCCTTAGCCTGACAACTCTGCCATGTCACCCACCCATGGGCTCAGAAAAATGTAACCCACCCAGCTTAATGATGTGGTACAGTTGAGTACAGTCTTCTCCCTTAACCTCAGCAAAGAGATCAATTTCTGCTCTGGAGCACAGGATCACTGAGAACTTAGTCAGAATGACAATCAAATCATGTCCAGCCACCACATCCTGTTCACAGATGTTCTCAAGAAGGTCAGCATTTCTAAATTCACTCCTGAGACCAATTTATGCCTTTATAACAGACTCCCAAATGGAAAATATATCGGAAAATGCTGTGCGAGCTCTCACAGGTGTTTGCTAACATGATGATCACAGAACAAGGATCCTTGCAAGGTTCTCAATCCTCCTCCTGGCTCTGAAGGCTGCCTCTATGGAAAGCAGCTGCTTGATGCCAGCTGTTTTCCAGCCTTCCCAGAGCAGAGCTCCCTGACAGATGCTGTCAAGACTTCTCCAAACAGACAGGAGAATTTTTTTCCTTTCCAAAAACCAGAGCAATCTCCTGGTGGGACTGCCCTGATGTGCCCAGGGAAAAGGTGTAAGGTGTGTGTAGGAGGGAGAGGAGCATCAGGGGGAAGTTCCATGGCACTGGTAACTGGTTTCTTACCATCAGCTGAGGTTGGAGTCTGCACCATGCTCTGCTGCCCTGGCACTGGTGCTCTGGCACTGCTGATCAAGAGATCAAACTTAGTGCTTCGACAGGTGTTGGTGCAAACCTTGTCATGTTGATAGAAGTCAATCTGCCCCGAATCCATCATCTTCCTGTGCGGGGAGTGGGGATAGAATCAGGCTCAGCTCAAATCTCAGCCTAGAGACAAAAGGGAGTATTCCACCTGGGAATGCTATGGCCATGGGAAGGAAAGAGAAAGGGAGATCCCAGGCCCACTCTGCACCCAAAAAATCTCCTGCAAGGCTTTCACATGGCAAACACAAGAGACTCCCAGCTTCATATACAGGGTTTCAGTCCTGTTCCACCCCAGGTTCCCCAGGCAATGCCACTTCCATCCAGGGTGAGGCATCCTGACCCTCACATAATGGGGCTGGAATCTCTGCAGGCTGCTGGCCAGATACTGTGGGCCTCCTGCTGGTGGTCCTGCAGCTGCAGGGATGGAGCCCTGAAGCTGGGCAGGGTCAAATACCTTAGCATGATTCCTCCAAGGCGAATGGCTCTCTTCCAGTCCTTCAGGGTAGACTTCCCAGCCAGGTGAACAAAGTGCTTCGGGCTAATCAGTTGGTCATTGAACTGGCAACAAGACAAGCAAAGACTCAGCAAATAAGGTAATATCACTTGGAAGGACTGGGACATCCAACACAGCTCATCTGAGCTCCCACTTCCACCCAGAGAGAGGAGCTGCTTCTCAGATCCCTCCCAGCTTTGATCCCCCGAGCACAGCAATGCTCACAGCTCCAGGAAGCATGTCTGTAGGGAAGACCTGCCAACCATGAATGGGCATTCACAGCCCTAACCAAGAACAGCCCTGAAGGCTTTATATGAAGCCTTCTCCAAATCATCCCCAAGTCATTTTGGAGATCATTACAGGAGATTTCTGTTACATCCAATGGCCCAGCAGCATCCAGCTGACACAGGTATTCCCCTGGGCACCCATTCTGTCCTGCTCCGACTTGAGTAGCTCCTGCTGAGGCACAGGAGCATGAGGGGCTTGCCTGTCACATTGCCATGCTCTCAGGTGGGAAAAGCTAACACCAAGATTTCCCTTCTCAAGGCAACCTGCTTGCCAAGGAAGTGACAGGAGTAGAGTACCAGGACACCCAGGAAAAGGGAGGAGGCAAAGTTCTGCCAGATCTCAACACACATCTCCTGCCTGCCTTCAGTCCCTCCTCAAGGGCCAATATAACTGACATATGAAGTGGGTGATAATATTCCCTCCTTAATCCACTCTTTCCATATTTTTCCCCATCAAAAAACAACTTTAGCACCAAAAATCCAAGGATTCAGTTAGGATGAAACACAAAAACTAAGGAATTCCTGTGGAGGCTAACCAGCACACCTGAAGAGCAGAGAAGGAATCCACTGGGAGTTTCTCCCTTACCTTTACACACTTAACATTAATTCCTGGACAGACAAACTTCTTCCAGAGAAGGATAGCTTTGCTCTCCCCACAGGTGATGGGATAGGCGATTTCAATTTCCTCACTCGTTTCAAGAGTGCTGGGGTCTGAGGGAGGAATGGCTCAAAATTAAACTTTCCACCCAAGAGGCTCCAATCCCAAAAGGCGGGAGCTGGAAGCTCATAGGTTGTGAAACCTGCACTTGGGAAACAAAAAAAAAGGGGCAGATCCCACTTCAGGATCAGTCCTCTCTTCATCTTCTAAGAGTTCGTTCAGACTAACTCTAACAGCAACTGGCATCTGCTTTTTGGTATAACAGTGCTCCAAATGATGCTTATCTACAAGGAAACATGAAATCAGAAATCCAACATGTCTGTAAGGGGGGAGGTATTAATGAGAAAAATCTTAGTGGCAACAAAATGGTTTAAAATTTTAGGTGCAGATAACACTCCAATTCTTGCAGCTCTGGTATCTCTTTTGCAACGATATCAGATATTTACTGATAATATATTAGCTTCATGTGCAGAGTTTCTGCTAATCCTGGTGAAAGACCCATACACACACAGGAAGCAGAACTCTAGTCAAGATCTAGTGACAGCACCAGTGACAAGAGCCTTTTCCCACTGCTCAAGATGGTAGAGCGCACTTGGAGCCAACCTGCTTGATTCTTATGAACATCCAATCCAAACCAATGGACAGTTGGTTCAGCAAAGACTCCACAACCAGAGCCTGATGCTTCAGCTAGCACATCCTCACCACTATCATTCCTGCTGCCAGTGTCTGCACAGCAGGACTAGGGTGACATCCCGGCTCCCCTGGACCCCATGGGAGCCCTTACCATTCACTGCAGAAGAGCCAGGGTCTCACTTCCAGTACTTTGAGACCAAGCAGTAACAGCATACTCTTATTCCAGAGTACACCCAGCCCCTGTACCCACATCCATGCCTGGGAATCAGCATCTGCAGGGGCAGAGCCAGAAGGAAGCCCAGCAAACTGTAGACACCAGCCCTGCACAGAAGGGGATTCATCCACATGATTGGGAACTCACCAATCCCTTCTTCCAGCTTGTGGATGGTGTGGGTTTCCACGGCCACCACAGCAGTGCTGGCCTCGGAGCCCTCTTGGTAAATCCTGTGATGAAAGTGGCCATCCATAAACAAACTATATAAATCATGGGAAATTAGGATTCACAGCACAGGGTTAAAAAATTCAGTAAACTTATTTTTGCTTGTCCTCAAGGGACATTCATTTTGTCTGATACAGTTTCAATCACCAGGAATTTTTTGTCAAACACTAATAAAACAAAACACTAGTAATCCCAAGGACTGACACATGCAGAGACATTCCCAGTGCTGCCATCCCACCCTCCATTCTGCCAGCCCCACTGAAGCAGCTCTGCAGGCTTCCCTGTGCCTTTTCCTGTGCTTTCCATCATCCTTGACAGCAGGAAGCAGACCCCAGAGTTCCAGGATTTCCCTTCTAGCACCATGTGACACTGCAGCACATATGACTGCAAAGGGAAGTCACTGTCAGGCCCACAGCCACCTTGCCCTGCAAACATTATCCCACTAGAGCCATTTTTTTTTTCCATCCTGACTGATCTAGGGTGAAGATGAAGCCACTCTCTGCAGCAGCTGACAGGAAGCAACAAAACTCCCTCCATATCCCAGCTCCACTTTATTTTATTAAAGGATTATTCTAGGGGAGAGCTGGCACAGAGGCACATGAAGGTCTGAATGCACAGACCACCGCATCCAGCAGCTGCAGTGTGGCAAAAACCAACCCTGGGACTGGAGAAGGAAGAGAGAGACTGGGACAGCACTGCTTCCATGATCCAGGAGCACGGCACCAACACAGCCTTGCAGGACAATTTCAGCCCTCAGAGGCCCCGTGAAAGCCACACACACAAAAGATTCAATCTGTTGTATTTTCTTTCTCCCCTGTGTGGCACAAAACCGATGCAGGGGAGAGAGAAAATACACAGTGACACTCTGTCCACAGAGTTGACACAGTGATGTTCCGTCCACGCACCACAAAAACCCACAGGGCTCCTCCCAACATCCCACCTCGCACCTTCCAGTCACACCAGTAACATCCTACTCACCCTTGCTGCACTGGCTGGAGCTGCAAGATCACTTGGGTTTTGGTATCCTCCGGGTTCTCCCCTTCATTCCCATCACTTGGTACAACCACCACATCACCCACAGGGACGCTCACTTCGGCATTCGCCATCTCTCACATGAAGCCGGCACGGTTTTCTCCTCCCTGTGGATCACGAGAGCTGGGAACAGATTCCAGAGGCAGATACCCCCAGTGTCATCCCACTCAAGTTCTCGAGCCAGCAGCTATCTCCAGCTCTGAACCCCCCAACCTGGCACCAAGGAACAAACCCACATGGGTGGGTTTTGGCAAGAGTGTGTTTCCAAAACAGAGCTTTTCCCACTGGCCCTGGCCAGCAGTGCTTCCAGCCACCCTTGTGATGCTCTGGTCCGCCCCTGGCGTGCTCTGATCCCTCACTAACAGGAACATGCCTGTGGATGATCCTTCCCAGTGGAAGCTGGTGTCAAGGTGTGGTGCTACCACAGAAGAACCTGACAGGGGGTCCTCAAAAAGCTGCACTCCCAGGGGATGTGCCTATGCTTGCGCATGAGGCACAGAGGTGATTTTGTTTACAGTGGGGGGCTGGGGTTGACAAGCTGCTGGGAAAGCCAGTCTCAAAATCGTGGACTGGTTCGAGTGAGAAGGAACCTGAAAATTCATCTCATCCCACGCCCTGCCATGGGCAGGGACACCTTCCACTCGACCAGGTTGCTCCAAGCCCCATGCAGCCTGGCTTTGGACACTTCTAGGGATCCAAGGCCAGCAACAGCTTCTCTGGGCAGCCTATGCCAGGGCCTCACAACCCCCACAGGGAAGAATTTCTTCTCAATATCCCATGTAAATCTCAAGAGATTTCAGGTCAGGATCTCCTGGCGGGTGATGGGGGGGCTCGATATCCCTAGGCTGGGATACACCAGGACAAAACTGGGGAGCCGCCGGCACAGGGGCCACGCGCCCACCCAGCTCCGGGCGGGAGACTCCGGAGGATCCCCGCACCTCATCCCGCTCCGGGGGACAGACAGCCCCACCCGAGACCCCCCCCCCGAGAGACGGCGGGGCTTCTCCAGGATGTCTGGCGCGGGGGGGTCAATAGGACACGGACAAATTGTGGCGGCGATCGCGCTGAGGCCTCAAGTAAGGAGGTGGGGAGGGCTACACAGGGGAACCCCCCTGCCGCTGCGGGGTCTCCGGGCTGCGGTTTGGGGGTCGCTGCCTCCCCCGCGCCGGGGTCGAGAGGTCACGTGAGAGGGGACCCGCGGGGCCACCCCGCGGCGCGCACGGCGGCGAAGGGGCGTGGCCTGCCCGGGGGAGGAGGCGTGGCCTCGGCCCCCCTCC
>VXBU01000252.1:41463-94994 GCA_013400315.1 Bombycilla garrulus
GATGTCACGGCGGGATTCGCTTCCCCCTGGTCCCAGCAGCGAGTCGTGGAACGCGCTACCGGGCATCTCTCGCCCTGCCCCAAGCTAACCCCGGCGGGACCACCGGGACCTCCCACGGCCGGCCCACCGAATCCCCCCACCGCCCCCGCCGCGCGGGCAGGTCGACTGACAACGATGCCGACCAATTGGTGACGTAGGATCGGGCGGCGACAGCCAATGGGCGCGGCAGGGCGGAGAAGGGCGGGGCCGGGGCGACAGCGCTGCGGAGCCGCGGCGGGGCCGGGACGGCGGCGGCAGGAGGAAGATGCGGGTGGGTGGCAGGACAGCCCCGGGGTCGCTGGCGCTGGCGCTGGTCCGCCGCTGCCTCCTGCTCGGCCCTCTGGGGCTGCTCTCGGCCGTCGCACAGGACGGTGAGTGCTGATTGCGGAGCATCGGCGGCGGAGCATCCCATACTGGGACGCGGCACTGGGAGCCCCACTCCCACCGGTGACCCCGGAGCTTCCGCTTCGCTCGCTGGGATGGGACCGGCACTTGGTGCGGGATGGGGACTGGGAAGAGGGACCGGACGGGCTCGCCTCTTCCTCGGGACGGTCCTGGAGGGCTCTTCGCTGAGTCTGGACCGGGATCGAAACAGGATGGGCTCCCGGGAACGGTTCCCCGGGTTGTCCAGACCGGATCACACTGGGACAGAGTCGTCGTGGTGCGCCTGCCCCAGTTCCTTTCCGGAACGGGATCTCTGCCATCCCTCTGTCCCGGTACCGACCCGGGACAGAGTCCCTACCATCCCTTTGCTCCGGTACCGATCCGAAACGGGATCCCCGCCATACCTCTGTCCCGGTACCGGACTGGACGGGGTCTCTGCCGTCCGTCTGTCCTGGTACTGGTCCGGGACTGCGTCCCCAGGATCCCTTTGCTCCCGTACCGGACGGGACGAGCTCTGTCCCTGCCCCCACCACCCTCTCATCACGCCGGTCCTGCACCCGCCCATTTTCCCCGAAGCCCCCTCAGCTCTTTCTGTCCCTGCCCCTGGTGGCGACTACCCCAGGGGTCCCGAGAGTCCCGAGTTCGGCTCCATGCCGCCTACGAGGCTTTCTCGGGGAGCCCCTAATCCACAGGTTAAGAGGATCGCTGGAGTTTACATGCAGAGCCGGGCAGTGGGCTCCATCCCGAGAATGCCGCGGAGCCCGGCAGCGTCGCTCCCGGGAGGATTCGCAGCCGCGGGGTCCAGGATAACCCCGAGGGAATGTTCACCCAAACGTCATTCAAAAGTTCGTGTTTCCGGTGTCACTCACTCGTCCCCAACTCATCCAAGAGCGAGGAGACAATGGCGGATCATCCAAAGCATTATTCTCCCCGAGGGGAAACTGAGGCACGAGGACAGGCTAGGATCACTGGAGGCAGAATCCCGCTACGTTCCCCAAGTGTGATTTGGGGCACATCATGCAATGGGTTTCTACGGGATCTCAAACCCACTGGTGGACGCGGGGGAAGCTTTCCCGGGGCCGGCAGCGTGACAGCGGCAGGAGTGTGCCGGGCTTTTATCAGAGCATCGCCCTGTTGTGTCTTTCTTGCATCCTGTGAGAAAACAAACAAATCCCTGGCAGGAATGACCCCAGCGGGGCCGGCCGTGAGTTCATGCTCACTCACCGGAAATCCAGTTTTCACATTTTTTGGGAGGGGAGTAAAGTTTCCATGGCTGGGGGCAAGTCCCCCCTGGCTCTGTCTTGGCTGTTCCTGGTCCCTCGGTAGCATCTTTGGAGCCGAATTCCCAGGAGTGCCTGCAGCTCAGTTTATCTCTGGCATTCCCTCCCGGCACGCACTGGTCACATTCAGGATGTTTTTAACAAAGATTTCCTTTCCTTGGATGAGTTTTTCCTGGAATGGGTCCCCACAGCTCCTCTGCACCGCCAGTATGGATATGGAGCTGGGGGGATCCATCCAGGACCCCCCAGTTGGGCTCATGTGTCCAGCTATCCTGGCCATAGAGGATTTTCCATGCAGATCCCAGATGGCTTCTACTTTCTGTGCTAGAAACGCCCCCCAAATCCCCTGGATTTCTCTCCCCCAGCTGAGCACCCCTTCTGGGAGCTATTGTCCTCGCAGCCCTGAGGACCCCACTGCCCCCTCCATTTCTCCCAGTCCCACAGGATAAACCTCCCCCCAGTTTGGATGCCAGTCCTTCCCACAGGCTGGGAAGAAGGGGGTTCAGGGGCTCGGCGGGAGGAACTGGCATCTTTAACCTCCAGCCCCCNCCGTGCTGGCGCTTTGTGTCGTCTCCCAGCGACAGCAAGGGGAGCCAAGGCTGGGCAAAGCTATGCCCATCATCCATTTTCTTTCTGGCTGTGCCAGGATGATGCAGGGCAAGAGCAACAGATGTGGGGAGGAGGTGTTGAGCACTGGACCCCTACAAATGCCCAGCCCACACAGTGGGTCTGAGTGGTGCTTCCTCCCTTTCCCTGCACCCCAATCTTGCCCAGAAATTCCAGGTCTCAATGCCAGATGCTTTTAGTTTATTTCCAGGATATTCCTTCATTCCCAGTGGCAGTGAGCCCAGAGAAAAGCCCCTTTTGTGCTGAGTCTGGCATCACCCTGTGAAGGAAGCAATGGGGATGCAGCTGCCCAAGGTTACCCTCAAGGTCAAGGCTGCAGTCAGTGGGTCCCAGGGGCTGCCAAGTGCTGTAGAGTCCCATGGAGTGGGGATGTTCTCTCCCTGAATCCTTTTATATCCCCCCAAATTGGGGTTCTCCTGGACTGGGGGATATAGAGGAGCTGGAGGTAGAGGAGTGTGCTGGGTGGCTGTGAGGGAAACTATGGCAACTTCATCCCCGGCTCCTTCTGTGGACAGTTCCCAGTGCCAGGAGCATCCAGAAAAGCCACCAGAAAATTATGCTTTGGATGAGGAAAACATCTGGAGAGGTTGCAGGTGCCCAGGGGTTGTTCTGGGGGCCTCACCACGGGGGGAAACTGAGGCAAGGAACAGCCTGACTGAGCCCTCTCCCCGGTGTCTCTGCAGGAAACGGCTGTGGCCACACGCTGCTGACACCCCACAGTGGCACCCTGAGCTCCAAGAACTACCCCGGCACATATCCCAACCACACCATGTGCTGCTGGCGGCTCCAAGCCTCCCCTGGCACCTCCCTACTCCTGGCATTTGGGGATCTGGATCTGGAGCCCTCAGAGCACTGTGCACACAGCTCCTTGCTGCTCACTGACCCTCAGTCCGGCACTGCCTATGGTAAGGGGGGTTTTGAGAGAACTGAGGCAAGGGTGATATAATATTGTGGATAGGGAGAATATCAGGAAGATCTGGGGTTTTAGCTGATTTCATCATGGAGAGGGAGAATATCTAAGGAGGGGGTTAACCAAGTGGGGCAGTATCCAAGGAAGACCCCCTTATAGGTAGACCTCCTATTCAAGGAAGGAGTATCCAATGAGGGGAATATCAGAGGGTGAGGGGTACCCAATATCTGATGAGTGGGTCATCAAAAGAAGAGAAATATCAAAAGATGGGGATACCTGAGGAGTGGGGGTACCCAAATAGAGGGAATGATATCCAAGGAGGAGGATATTGAAGGTGAGTAATATTTGCAAATGGGGATATCTGAGAAGGTGTATACCCAAGGAGATGATTATTGTCAAGCTTGCGGGGGTGGTGGGGGGGGCTGCGCAGCTTGGACCAGATGCAGTCACTGAATAATTAATTAATCAGCCCAGCCGCTGCCCAAACGCTTCCAGGATTTTCCCAGACAGATTGCCTTGAAGGGATTTGGTAGCACTGGAAATATGATGAATGCTGGGGAAAACATCTTGGGGGTGGGGGAAAGGGGTGGGATGGAGGAGCAGCCCTGGTGACGGCAGAGGCTGGACAGGAGATGCGATGGGAAATGCGGAATGGAAAGGAGCCGGCTTGGATCCGTGGGACAGGGAGTTTTCCCTGTTCTTCAGGGCTTTCACCCTTTCTGGGCTGGTCCCTAGAGGGGTGATAGCATGCAAGGTCCCTGGTTCCCATCTCCTCTGCGGTGGCCTCAGGGACATAATTGTCCCCAAAGCTAAGAGACATTGTTGCCCCAGGCTGAGACACAGCAATGTGGGAAAGGGGGGGACCCCTAGATGATGCTCTTGGGGGGCTGGGGGAGGTGGCTGGGCACCCGCAGCCCCTTTGGGTGCCATGCCAGTGTGACACAGAGCTTGGGTTTTACTCCGTCTCCTGCAGCTGAGAAGTCCCAGATGTTTTTCAGGAAGTGGCTGGAGCAGGCAGAGGCTGTGGGCTCCTTCCCGCTGACTCAGAGCCGGTGTCTGGCCCCTGGCCTGATTCTGTTGGGACGTGGCAGGGTCCCCGTGGGGGTGGCAGACTGGGGCTCAGTTGAGGGATTCCCAGCTCCCAGGAGATCCATACAGAGGTGGCACACTGACCCAGGGCAGCGCTGGCGTCTGGCAACCGGTGGAAGGGAAATCTGCATGTGGATCATCTGCATCTCATCTGCATATCGTGCAGACCTCTGTTCTGTCACATATGTGACGTCTCTGCATGCACGTGTCCCATGTCCCCTGGGATCGACCTCCTGTTTCAGTATGACCCAGGCAGGATGAGGGTGTGGGTCATGGTAGGGAAACTGAGAGACAGGGGGAGATGTCATCGGCAGCCCAGGAGCCCCAGAGGAACACAGGGACACAGTTCCCTGTCCTCAGGAAAACAATGGCATTTGCTCAAAACACCTCTGGGCATGATACAGGGCAGAGCAATGCGGGGGTTAGGGGGTGATGGCAGTCATGGGATTGGGGCCACCTTCTGTCCCCAGCTGGGACCAGAGATGTCCCTAAGGAATCTGCCTGTCTTGCTAAGCTGAAGTTTTAATCAGGGAGATGGAATAGCAAATTAATGTGGATTAAATGGGGGGAGGGGGCAGTTTAGGAGGCAGCTTCAGCAGCACCTGTGAAAGGGGACACGGGGGGGAGACAAGGACAAAGCTCCCATTTTGGGGTCCCGTGGGGTGATGCCACGTGTACCAGTCTCTGCAGTGGAGGATATGGTGGCAGGTGCTCAATGAGGGCAATTGTGCCACCTTGGAGCTGGGACACTATCTGGGCCTGGGACCACCCTGTCATGAGGTTGCCCTGGCATGGGACCACCTTGGGTGTGGGACCCTGCTGGAACATGGGACCATCTTCAGGATGGGACCAGCCTGGCATGGGGCCATGCTGTGAGGGACAACCCTTCAACACCCTGGTGGTGGGACTACCTTGGGGATAGGACACCCTGGATGTGGAACAACTCTGGGACCACCCTGAGCACACCCAAATGTCTGAGCCCTCCTGGTCCTGGCAAGGGCCAAGCTGGGGAAAGTGAAGTCCTGGGGTCCAGGTGCCCAAGCATGTCCCTAGGGACCCCAGATTCTCTCCACGGTGCCATCCCTGCTGGCAGGGCCCTACTGCAGGAACTCCGTCCCTTCTGCCCCACTCCTGGTGACAAACTCCAGCACTGTGACCGTCCTGTTCAACAGCACCAGCCACCGTTCGGGACGAGGCCTCCTCCTGTCCTATGCCACCTCGCAGCACCCAGGTATGGGGGCAGCATCCCCTGGGATGCAGAGACACCCCTGGCATGTGTCCTGGCCCGTGCAGGGGCATGAAGGGAGCTCCTTGCTGATCTCAGGATGAGCTCCCGTTGCCCTGAGCTCCCTGAACATCCATGTTCCCCCTTGCTGGGGGCAAACATGGGAGACCCCCAGGCCATACAGCCAGCTGTAACCCCTTCAAGAACCCTGAGTCCCCAAGTCAGATAGCACCCCAATATCAGCCAGAGCCATAGATACCATAGTTTGTGTCATGGGGCCAATGGCTGCAGGGACCAAGGTGCCATCTCTCCCTGCCCCTCCAGACATGGGGGTGTGAAGGGCAGAACCCAAATGAGGAGCAGGATTCTGTTGGGAAGGGGAGTGGGGTGCCCTGGGGCAGAAGTGGGTGTGTGCTCTGGGGCAGGTGGAGTGTCCTCACCCTGGGATGTCACCTCACCCTGGGGTGTCCCTGCCTTGCAGACCTGGTCTCCTGCCTGGTTCGAGGCACCCACTACACCCAGGAGCACATCAGGTGAGCGGTCAGGGGTGGAGAATGGTCCTATTTTGGTGTCCCCTTCTGCAGGGGTCCCTATCAGCCCTGGTTTCATCCCCATCCCTCTCCTGAGGTACAGCTCTGGTGAGATGGGGAGCAGAGCAGGTATGCAGAGAGGGTTTGGATGGGAGGGAACCCCAACCCACCCCTTACCATATGTTTCAGTGTGTACTGCCCTGCGGGCTGCAAGGACATCCATGGGGACATCTGGGGCAACCCGAAACAGGGCTACCGGGACGTAAGTGTGGGCATCATGGTGCACCTGCCAGGGATGGTCCCCACAGCATGTGTGGCCACCCCCAGCACCCAGAGGTGATGAGTGTGGCCTTGGGGTGCCCCATGGGGTGCTCGGGCCTGCTGTGGGGGGCTGCTCTTACTCCCCACTCCCTGCAGACATCAGTGCTGTGCAAGGCAGCCATACATGCCGGAGTGATTGCAGATGAGCTGGGTGGGCAGGTCACCTTGTCTCGGGAGAAGGGGATCACGCTCTATGAGTCGACCTTTGCCAACGGGCTCCTCTCCAAAAGGTGAGGGAGGAGTGGCTGGGGCTCCACCCCACATGGAGCTGTGGGACCCACTGGTGTTGACAACTAGGAAACTGCCACCCCTCAGTTTCAAAGGCCCCAGGAATTGTTCACCCCATCTGATGCTCCCCTGCTTTCTTCCACACAGGGGATCTCTCTCCGAGAAGCGACTCATATTCCACAAAGGTATTTTTTTGCCAGTCCCCTGAAATTAAGGCATTTAGCTGTCAGACCTGATACCACCTCCATGTGCCTGGTTGGGGTTTCCGGGTTCCCCAGTGTACTGTCTCCTGTCCCCAGCCTGTGATGATGTGCTGGAGGTGGTCGCCTTCAATGCCTCATCCTGGTGGCATGAGGTGGATGTGCTGGGCCAAGACCGAGCCTGGGTGGCTGAACGGGCAGCACTCAGCACCACCGGCCACTCCTGGGCGGCCAAACCCAACACCGAGGCTGCCTGGCTGGAGCTGGACCTGGGCACCCGAAGGAATGTAACAGGTGAGAGTTGGCCATCAGAGGGGGACAACAGCTGCCTGTGTCCCCATACCACCCTGACCACTGTCTTCCCACTGTCCCGGCTTCACTGATCCCCACAAAACTGCCCAGGGCAGTTGCACCCCCATAACTCCTGGGATGCATTGGAGTTCATTGCACCATGGTTTTACTGATGCAAACTGGGATGCAGAGCACACCAGCCCCCCAGCTGCTCCTGTCCTCCTTTTGTCCCTTTGCCCACCTCATCTGCAGCGATTTCTGGGATGAACAAGTTAATATTATGCTCTTGCATCTGGTGCCAGTGAGCGTCTTTTGTCTGGCCTGAGCCTGCCAAAAGCAGGGGCTTTGTGCACCAGCGGCTGGCAGCCACAGCGAGGAAAATGGGTACATTGTCCGGCTGGAGGCTGGAGGAGGGAGGAATGCAGGGCTGGCAGACAGGGCTGGAGGTTATCGGTTCCTGGGGGCAGACCAGAGCTTCCCATACTGGAATCTGCCACCCAAACCCCCTCAAAGGATCCCTCTCTGCCAGGTGACATGTCCTGCTCTCCTAGTCCTTTCCCAGCTGGGTCTTGAGTATCACTGAGATGGGGTTATTCCAGCTGGGAGTAGAGGGCAGTGGGGTAGAGGGTGCCTTTCCCTATCCCTGCAAGCCCTGACTGACATCGGGGACACCCCTCCTGCATTCACAGGCATTATCACAAAGGGCGCCTCTGAGCAGCATAACTACTATGTTACATCCTACCGTGTCTCCTCTAGTCGTGACGGGAAGAATTGGAGACCCTACAGAAGCAGCAGTGGCCAGGAGGACAAGGTGGGCATGGGGAGAACATCACGGGGCTGAGACCCCCTGCCCATGGATATTTGGCCATTGGCGCCTCTCACCCTCTCTGGTAGGTGTTTGAAGGAAATGCTGACAGCCAGGCAGAGGTCTCCAACACCTTCATCCCTCCTATCATCACTCGCTACATCCGTGTTACACCGCAGAGCTGGCACCAGCGCGCGGCCCTGAAGGTGGCCCTGGTGGGGTGCCAGCTGGCACGGGTCCGTGCGCCCCGCCCCTATGGTGAGACCCTCCACAGGAGCTCACACCCCCATGTCTGAAACATCCTCATGGGGCCTTTGCCTCCTTACGTATCCAGTGGTGGTCCTACAGTCATGGTCCCTGCTCTGCCCCATAGTGCCCAGTGTCCCCAAGGAGGTACTTGAACCCACCAGCCGCCCAGCTAGCCACACCCCCATCCCTGGCATCGCTCTGGACCCGGAGAAGGCAGGTGGGTGCCATGGGGGGACTGTCCTTGTGGTGCAGCATTGTCTTCTAACGTTCCAGGTGCTACTGGGGCTTCATCCACCTGTGGGAACACATTGATTTTCCTCCTCTAGTGGCCCCAGTTGGGTTCCTGGCACTCATGGATGCAAAGGGGTGGGATGGAGGCCCAGGGGGCTGACACTGCCCTCCCTCCCTAGGTTCCACACTGCTGGTGATGCTGCTTATTGGTGGCTTTGTGCTCTTCTGCTCCTGCCTCCTGCTCCTGGCTTTCCTCTGCTGCAGGAAGAGGTTAGTCCTGTCTTGTCCCCTTCTTTGCCCTGGCGGACTCAGCATCACCTCCCCAAATTGCAGCAGCTTCATCCAGCTGCTCACTGTGTCCGAAGGGGTGCAGCCCCTCATGCAATGGGTGTGAGGAGATGGGTGGTGGTGGGCATGGTGTAGCTGGGACCTCTTGCCCCATCTTGCCTCTCCCCTTGGCAGGAAGTCAGCAGCGGAACTGAACTATGGGATCACAAAAGGTAAAAAGGTCCACAACTCCTCCCCAAAATTGGGGGTCTGTCTACCATGAAGTGCAGCTGGTTCAGCTGGTGCTGCTGGCAAGCTTGGACTTGTCCCAGTCCCCCATGGGCGCTTGCACATCCAGATGACAGCCTGTGACAACTGAGGGTTTCCTCTCCCTGCCCAGGGTACCCCAAGCTGGAGTCGAGCCAGGTCTGCTCCCTGCAGAGCCTGCCAGCCTCCAGCCTGGCCTCCTTTCCCACGGCCCCCATGCCAGGGGACCTCAGCCAGACCCATTCACCAGGTAAGAGGGACATCAGGGCATGAACTGGTCCCTCAGCCCAGAGCTGAAGCTGAGTCTTCGCAATTGCACCTCCCTCCCCATTGTAGTTAGACCCCTCCTGCACTGTGATCCTGCGCAGCAGGGAGGCCCTGATAAATTAGATGTGCCCATTTAAATATTATAATTAATTATTATAATTTATTGTAGTAACACCAAACATTATTTAGTAGTAGTAGTAGTAGTAGTAGTAGTCCACCTCAATTACAGCTGTTGGCACTGGAGGGTGGCTGGGGACAGGAGGAACCTCTCTCTGTGGTGTGGCAGAGGAATGTGGGGTCTGCATGGATGGGTGGCCTGCCCTGCGTGGATTTTGGCAGTTTTCCTATCCCTGAAAGTCCAAACATAATCACTTTTTCAACTCACCCTACCCGCCTCTGCCACAGTACCATGACTCCTAACACTGCAGTCTCCCTCTTTTAGAGTACGCTGAGCCAGACCTGGTGCAGGTGAGCCCCAGCAGCCAGACAGGTCCCTCCACCTTCAAGCCACTACTGGAAGAGGGCTACACTCTGCCGCTGGTCTTGAGCCACTATGATGTCCCAGGAAAGCACCATGAGTACGCTGAGCCACTGCCACCAGAGCCTGAGTACGCCATGCCATTCACTGAGCCAGAGCCTGCTGGGATGTGCCACAGCACCTGCAGCATCACAGCGCCTGCCGGCTGCTCCCCAGTGCAGTACCAGACCCCTGCCCTCCGGGCTGGAGAGCTGTCAGCTGGGGTGGAGTGGACTGGCAGCCCCTATTCTGAGGGGTCCCGCGGGTGGCCTAGGCAGTGTCCCCTCACACACGTGTACCATGAAGCCTTGTGAGGAGGGGAGTACAGCAGCACGATATCGGGGAGGGGGAAGGGTGTGTAAAGGAGGATCTCACCTGCGCTAGCAGGGGGCTTTTTTAAAGTAATCCTATGTAAATATATGTATTATATATAGAAAGACAGCTGTGGAGAGCAGTGCCCCGCACCGCCTGCGGACTTGGGATGCGACCATCTGCCCTGCCTAGTGTTTCAATCATTGTCCCACTTCCCCCGCCGTTTGTCATGTCACAGCTTCCACCGCCACCAACCTCAGAGCCCTTCGGTCCCACACGAGAGTGAACACCCGGCGATCAAAACTCTGTCGCCACCATGGACTCTCCCTCACCGCCTGCTATCCGTCCTTTTCTGTTTTACACTGGGGAACACCGGGGTGCCGGAACAAGCGGTTACCGGCCGCCCTCTCTTACAAAAATTGTGCTTCCGAAATCTCTTGATGTCGATTCCGCGGGGGTGGCGCAGGACCCCCCCGTGCCACGCACGGCAGAAGCCCTTTTTAAAGCTTCGTCACTCTCTCACTCTAAAAGGGAAGGCGGCAGTCTACCAGTGAGGTCAGGGCGACGGACGCGGCAGACATCAAACAAAATGTCTCTTATACCTATTCTTTTATCCTTCCCCATTCAGTTTCTCATTTCTTATCGCCACTTCTGCTGATTTTCCCTCAAAAAAGTGCCGGTTTCCCCACTTTTTAGCCGGCCAGGGTTATGCAAATCGCGCGGGGCATGCTGGGCACACCTCTTCTCTGAGGCAGGGCAGGGAGGAGGAGCGCCTTTGGCGGGAGCGCCATTGCGCGCACGCGCTCGCAGGCGGACTCACTCGTGATTGGCGGTGATGCGCGCCCGCAGGGGGCTCGCTCCCCATTGGCGGCGGCGACGGCCGGAAGCGGAAGTGCTGGCGGGTGTCGGCGGGCGGCGGAGGGAGAGCGGCGGCGGCGGCGGGGCTTCGGTGTGCCCGCGGGTCATGGGGAGGTACGGGGGGCTCGAGGGGGCTGCGCAGAGCACCTGGGGATTCCACACCGGCTGTTGCAAATTCGGGAGGGAGCACAAGAGTGGGCGCTTAGTCGGTCCCAGTGGCGGTCGGTGACCTTCGCTCTGCCCCTCGACTTCTGGCGGGGACATTCTGCACTGGGAGGGGAATTCGTTCCCATCCCGGCCGTCACCGTGGGGCTGGTGAGCGCTTTAAGATGGCATGTTCAGCCTGCAGAAGAGAAGGCTCGGGGGAGACTTAGAGCCCCTTCCAGTGCCTAAAGGGGTTTCAGGGGAGCTGAAGAGGGATTTTGGATAAAGTCCTGGAGAGACAGGACAAAGAGAATGGCTTCCCACTGCCAGAGGGCAGGGTTAGATGGGATACTGGGAAGAAATTCCTCCCTGTGAAGAGGAATTCTCAGGTTGCCCAGAGCAGCTGTGGCTGCTTCATCCCTGGAAGTGCCCAAGGCAGGTTCCACGGGGCTTGGAACCACCTGGGACAGTGGAAGATGTTCCTGCCCACGGCAGGGGATGGAATGAGATGAGCTTAAGGTTTCTTCCCACCCAAAGCATTTTGA
Source organism: Bombycilla garrulus (assembly GCA_013400315.1). Lineage (NCBI taxonomy): Eukaryota > Metazoa > Chordata > Aves > Passeriformes > Bombycillidae > Bombycilla > Bombycilla garrulus. Next base: position 53,050 of record VXBU01000252.1, read on the forward strand.
GGTTATGATTGTATTTAGATATTTGGTGAAAATCACAGTGGTTAATGAAAGTGGGAGCCCCCTGAGCACTCCAGAGAATGTGCTGTTTGTCATTAACATGGATTTTAGTTATGGCTCTAATGCTGTGCTGTCCCAGAGCTGAACAAGTCATGGTGCTGATCACAGCACCCAAACCTCCTCCTGCCCTGGAGGGAGCTGCTGCTGTGAGGGTCTGGGCTTACCTGTACATCAGCAGATACTAGGATGCTCTATTTCCTGGCAGAAAAAGGGAGTTTGGCTATATTTTTCTTCAGAATCCTACAGGATGCTTGTCCTCTGCAGCAGCAACTGTGTGATCTTTTCTGACAAAGAAATCTGTGGCACTTTAGTGAGGACAATTTGTGAAACTCTTTTCCCTAACCGTCTTACATAGAATGGGTGATACAAAAAACATCTGGTGTTTCTGTAGGAATGAGAGTTATATGGAAGAGGAGGATGCCAGAGTAGGTAATGCTGACTGGTGACATTCTGGGAAGGGTGTGGACTATGACTTCTCCACTCACTGGGCTCAGAGCAGTTACTGATGTAATTAAAGATGTAGACACTCAGATAACTGTAAGTAAATGGGGCTGGTATGTGGGATTTAACCTGTGAATCTGCTCCTCCCATAAGTTTTGTGTTCAGGGATCTTGGTGGCACGTGAAGGGTGCAGTAAGATCTGGGAAAAAACAAACAAAACAACTTTATGCTGGCAAAGTGCTTCTGCCCAAGGAATTTGGGGCTGTGTGTCCAAGGATTTCAGTGTTTCCTTGCCTGCATAGTGGGTAGGAATTCCTGCTTTGTGGATCTGTGACATGAGGCATGGGGTGAAAAGCCTGAGATCATTCCCAGCTAAAACCGAGACTGAAGATCTCTCTTGATCTTGTGCTGGACTCCTCAGCTAGAAGTGTCAGCTGAGGGGTTTAAGGTGTGAGCGTGATGATTTTCCATTGTTAATTCAATTAAAATGGAGCTGAAGGCTTGGCGAGGATACTGTAGAAGGGTGTCAGGGACATAAATTCCCCTCAAAGGGTTCTATGTCTGCAGGTGCATGAGTGTACCACTAAAGCTTCTAAATTCTCCCATGTGCTTTCTCATGTGGGTTTTGATATTAATTAATCCAAACTAACCAGATTTGCTTTGATGAAGGGAAATGCCTATTTGTAGATCAGGAAGCAGACACTGTGTGTGAAGCTGGTTAAACAAACTCTTCTCATGAGTTCAGCCTCAGCTTCTCAGCATATCTCTGGCCCCATCATGAGAGGGTTGCCATCAAGCCATTCCTTAAAAATCTCTTTCCCTGTGACAGACCCAGCATTGCTGCCCACAGTGGTTGTGGTAGTGGAAGGTGCAGGGTTTGTATGAACTCCCTGTCACGGAGCAGTGAAGACAAAACAAAACTTCACCGAGCCTGGGGCTTAGAGTTGAAACAGAGGAGGTGCCAGTCAGTGTTCACCCCATGACCAAAAACCTGAGTAACTTCAGCACCTGGAGGATCTGTGTAACCACACAATCCACTTGTGGTTCGCCATTGGGAGCTCCATAAATCGCACTCTGTTTCCTGTGGCTACCAGTTGCCCAGTGTGGGCGGAACAAGGGGCAGGTGTGGGCACACACGTTCCTCCCCATCTGAGCACCAGATTGTGCTCTCAGAACCCAAAATGAACCAATGTGTCAATCCCACGTGGAGGGGTTAGTTCAGGCTGGGCTCTGAGCATGATGCTGCCAAAAACAAGGACCTCCCCCCCACCCTGTGGAGATCCCAGGGAGACTGGGTCCTGACTTCTCTCCAGGGCTCTGGATTGTGGGGATGAGGGATTTCATGCTGCTGCAGCAGAAATGAGCCATGTCCTACAGTTAAATCTGCTCTGAGTGGTGTGTTCTTAGTGGGAAATGAGTTCAGGAAGGCTGAGTGGGTGGGTCAGGGCTGCTGTCACCAGCGTGCAGCCACTGTGCTGCTGGAAAGCTTAATTTTCTGTACACCAGGGAAGGTTTTCTCTGCTAGTAATCATCACTTCTCCCTTCATGCTGTGAGCAGAAATTCCTGCAGGCCCTGTCAGAACACTGCAGTTTTCTCTGGACAAAGACTTGTTTACCCTGCTGAATTCCCTCTATTTGCTAATCATGGCTTTCCTTTCCCTTTCCAGTTGATTGATTTGGATCCCCACAACCCCACGAAGAAGCAGGACCTGGACAAGCTTTATGATCTAAAAGCTAAAGCCCAACAGATTATGAACCAGTTTGGCCCTTCTACCTTGATCAACCTCTCCAACTTCTCCTCGATCAAGCCGGAACCAGCCAGCACTCCCCCCCAGACCTCCATGGCCAACAGCACCACTGTGGCAAAGATGCCAGGAACGCCCAGTGGAGGAGGGCGACTCAGTCCTGAGAGCAGCCAGGTAATTCCATCCCTGACTTTGGGACAACAGGGATGACGCTTGGGCATTACAGGCATCACAGACTTGCCTATGGCTTCATTTGCCTTCTTTGAATCACCAGCAGAAATAAAATGTTTATTAAAGTATCAGTTACTGAGTGAGCAAAACTTTCTCAGGTGCTTCCTGGCTGGATGCAGTTTGGATGCTGTAGGTCTTTCCAGTCTTAGGAAAATGTATATTGGGGTGTGACAGGGGAAGTAATTTTTAAGTGGGGTTTAGATGGCAGAAATATGGGGAGAAATAGGTGGTGAGGTGAAGGTTGCCCAGAGAAGCTGTGGCTGCCCCATCCCTGAGAGTGCCCAAGGCCAGGCTGGACAGGGCTTGGAGCAGCCTGGGATAGTGGAAGGTGTTCCTGCCTATAGCAGCGGGTGGAATTGGGATGAGCTTTAGGGTTCCTTCCAACCCAACCTGGTTGGTTGCCTTTGGTGCACATAAAACAAACTGCTGCCCAGGGAAATGCCCCAGCAAGTGCTTTGCTGGCACTTGGGCTCTTAGGAAGTGTGCTAGACCCCAGCACAAAACAGCCAGAGCAATGAAAGAACAAGGAAGAGGAGGAATTTCCCATCTGTGTCTGGTTGACATGACCAGGCTGACAACTTCCATCTATATCTTTTAAGACTTGGCATCCTGTTGTTCAGCCTGGTGTGGTTTCTGCTCCTGCCACGTCTGACTGCCCCAAATAACCCAGCACTCCCACAACTCTGTTTTCCATGTGAAGCACTAAAGCTGATAAGAGCTAGAGCCATGGAAATGCTTCTCTCATGCCCTGAGCACAACTTTAGTCACTGATCTGCTGATTGCACTTGTAGTCTGCATCTTAACACTTGTAGTTTTGCCTTTCCGCTCCTTGCTAGCAGCGTTTTTGTGCTGGAAACATTTATCCTGGCTGCTGCACTAGTTGCTGTCCAGAGCAGCCACTGGTGCTTGAAAATGACTCCTTAACACCTGATACTTCTTATCTCTGCTATTCATGAGCTGATAGATTGTGTCAACAGTGTGACTCGGGGCGTGGGGGAGGAGGTGGTTGTGGCTGTGCTCCTTGGGCAGCTTCTTTGCTGGAGCAGGGCAGTAAATCCTTCCTCTCCTCCCACATGCTCAGGTATTAACCAAGAAGAAATTGCAGGACCTGGTGCGTGAGGTGGACCCGAATGAGCAGCTGGATGAAGATGTGGAAGAAGTAGGTTCCAACCTGTGGAACGGACTGCAGAAAGAGTTAATTTGTGATTAGTCACAGATCAGTGGCCCTTTGTCCAAGGAGGAAGCATTGGTTCATTTAACATTTGTTTTCCTATGCATCCCTGGTTTTCTGCATCCTAGTCCCAAAAAGGCTTTAAAAACAGCAGTTGCAGCAAACACCTATGAAATCCACTGCTTTGAGCAGAATTTTGGAGACCACAATATAAGAAAGATCTAAAGCTATTAGAGGACACCCAAAGGAGACTGAAGATGGGGAAGGATCATGAGGGACCACAGGAGGGGCAGCTAAGGCCACTTGGTGTATTCAGCTGGAGCAGAGGAGATTGAGGGCAGGGCTCAGTGGGGGTGGTAGCTCCCACCTCTGCTCTCTGTGACCAGGGACAGGAGCCAGGGAATGGCTGGAGCAAGGTCATGCTGGAGATCAGGGAAAGGTTCTTCCCCCAGATGGTGATTGGGCACTGAACAGGCTCCCCAGGCAATACCAGCTCCCCAGGCGGACAGACTCAAGGGGCATTTGGACAACTCTCAGGCACAGGATGGGGATTACTGGGGTGTCCTGTGCAGGGCCAGGAGTTGGTCTGGATGATCCTTGTGGGTCCTTCCCAATTCAAGACATTCTATAATTCTAAATACCAGCTTCTGGGGGCTTGTTTTCATCTTCCCACATAATTTCAACTGCTCAGTGCTGACCAGACTGGTTGTTGCCCTTGTTCCACCCCAGATGCTGCTACAGATCGCCGATGACTTCATTGAGAGCGTGGTGACAGCCGCCTGCCAGCTCGCACGGCACCGCAAGTCCAATACCCTGGAAGTGAAAGATGTCCAGTTGCACCTCGGTGAGTGACTTTTACCTGATTTTTTTCCCCTCTACCCCTGGCTCTCAGCTCCTCCTGGAGTCAGGGCACAGCTGCGGTGCTGTGGTGGAAGCCTGTGAGTAGATAATGCATCCCTTCCCATGGCAAGGGGCTGGAACTCGATGAGCTTTAACGTCTCTTCCAACTGAAACCATTCTGTGAATTCCAGAGCGCCAGTGGAACATGTGGATCCCAGGCTTTGGTTCTGAAGAAATCAGACCCTACAAAAAAGCCTGCACTACAGAAGCTCACAAACAGGTAAGGAGCCCTCACAACACCAGGGATGGTGGTCATGGCCTCCTGGCACTGTGAATTTGTGGCCTCTTCCAGGTGGTTCAGACCGGAAATGACTTCCAGAGCCTCCTGACCTATTTGTGCAGAGGGTTGAGGTTGCTGTGTCTCCTCAGCTATGTTGGTTTTGTCCAAAGAGAAGCAGCATCACTTGGTGCTAAGGGGCTTGGGAGGGTTAAAACCAACTGCACACAAGCACTTCTCAGCTGCCCCTGGCAACTCCATCTCTGTGCAAAGGAACTGAAAACATCCTTAATTCTGCTTTAAAACTGCATTGGGCCATTGCTTTTTAAGCAATGGTCAGAGCCTAGAAGGAACTGCCCTGCATTGGGTTCATGGGTGGTGCTGCAGCTCCCTCTGGGCAGGGAGGGAGGCCTTGAGATGGGCTTTGATTCCACTGCCCCAGGATGCCAAGTGGAGCAGCACAGCTCTGGCGTCAGCCTGGGACCCCATTAAGATTCAAACAGACCTGAAAGACCTGTGTGGAAGCAAGTCAGGCAGCATCCTGGGAGCACCTGGGATGCCTTGTTCCTGCTGTGGGTGGTTGTGCAGTCACCTGCTCTGAGATGCTCAGTTTCCCATGGCTTTCCCTCTCTTGTTGCAGAGAATGGCACTGATCCGCAAAACTACCAAGAAGTAGCCCCTGGGCAGAGCCAGAGACACCACCAGTGCAGTTTGAGATATCTGCCTCTCCACTGAAGCCTCCACGATGTCACCTGTGGGATATTTTTTTAATGCTTTACAGAGAAGCATCTATTTTTTATTAATGGTGCAGCAATATCTTGACTTGATGAGGCCTGCCAAAAGCATTCTACACCCTGTTCCTCGTTCCTCCTCAGAGTGCAACATATCTCAGAGACTCTTATTTTGTGACTTGAAAGTGGTTTATTGTACAAGTGATTATCCAAGGGACAGAGCATTTGATCGTGTGTGGGACAGTATTAGAAGCATCTGTAGAGGGTTTTGTTTGCTCCTCCCTGCCCCTATCTGCTCCAGTACTTTGTAATGTCAGTGTTTATATAAATACTTGCATTTGTTTTACATGAATAAAAAAATTATTCTAAGTTGCTGGCACAGGCTTGTGCTCTTCAAGCAGTGTTTCACAGGGATGGCAGGTGCAGGGTCCCTGTTACCTGGGCTCTGTTTGTAGTCCTGTTCTGTGGGAGAGCTCCTGAGTGTTTACAGGGAGCAGAAGCGTGAAATATCCTGAGGTGGAAAAGATCCCCAAGGATTATTGAGTCCAGCTCCTGCCCTGCCCAGGATACCCCACCAGTCCCACTCTATGCCTGAGAGCATTGTCCAATGCGCTCTCTGGACCTGTAGCAGCCTTGGGGCCATGCCTATGTCCTGGGGAGCTTGTTCATTGCTCCAGCCCATTGTGGGGGAAGAACTGTTTGCTAATATGCAGTCTGTCCCTCCCCGGACACAGCTTCAGCTGTTCCCTTGGGTCCTGTCCCTGGTCACAGAGCAGAGATCAGGGGTGTCCCTCGGGAGAAGATGCAGGCACTGGTGAGTCTCTTCTGTTTCCTCCAGGGTGAACAAACCAAGTGCCCTCAGCTGCTGTTCCAGAGGTTTCCCTTTCAGACCCTTCTAGACCACAAGGATTTGGCCAGTCAGGGTGGCCAGGTCACTTCCCTCCTGACCTCCAACCCAGAGTGAATCCCTTCTCCATTGCTGGGATATTTGAACTGTTGGGAGGGGGATGTTGTGACAGGCCAGGAAGTCAAGGTCCCCTGTCTGTGCCTGGACCTTGAAAAGGCCACATGCCTGTTCCTGCTGCTCTGCTCAGACCTCAGGGAAGATGTAGGGGCTGTTCTGGGGATAAGGGAGTTGACAGCACTGCAACCCCCTGCATGACAGGGAGGCTCCTGCAGCCCTAGGAAGAGCTGGGCTCATCCTCCCTGTCCAGCTTTCTGGAGGCTCCTGGTACCTGCAGGGGAAACCAGAATGAGTGAAGTGATTCCAGGGCCATCCCTGGCTCACTCCTCTCTTCATGTCACTGTGGGATGAGGAGCTCCTTTCTGCAGCCTTGTAGAGAAGGGCTTTTTGCAACTTACATTGTGTGTAGATTGATCTAAAAGGGAAGGTGGGCGTTTCCTCAGAATGGTATGTGGTTATTTTTGCTTTGAACTCAACTAGGCAAGTATTCAGCTAGAGTGGCAGATACATCATCTGAGTTCCATGATAAATTTGTCACTTTTAATTCTATTTGGGAAGACTTAAATAATTTAGGGCTTTATGAGTGGGATGTCAGTCAGTATAAGAGACAATAGGGGAAGGGGTGATATTGACCTCTGCACAGCTGTGAAGTCCTACCTGGGGACTTCCCCCTTCTAGCGCGCTTCCTCTTTCCCAGGAAAACACAAGCAGGCAGAGGGTGACCAGAGGTATTTAATGCAGCTGTGCCACTCCTACCTGTGCCTGGCTGCTCCATATCCACTTCCCCTCCTGAGCTCAACACATCCCTGCCTTGCCAGTGTCCCCAGCTCTAGCATGAGCATCTCTTCCACTTCTCCTCCTTCTGCAGTGCCTGAGCCTTGGGCAGCACTGGCAGCGGGATGCTGCTCTTAACCCCATCCCATGCTTCAGTGGCCACCAACCGCCCAGTCTGCAGCGCTTGGTAAATCGCCACTGTCAGCATCTGGAAGGCCTGGACCACATTGGAAGCATCCTTCGCTGAAGTCTCCACGTACTGGACACCCAGTGAGGCTGCCAACTTCTCTGCCTCCCTCTGGCCGACCTGGCGCTGCCCAGCCAGGTCACTCTTGTGCCCCACCAGCAGGAAGACCATGCGGAAGGGCTGGATCGTGTCCGTCACCTCCTGGTGCCATTGCCGGATGCTTTCGAAGGACGTGCGGTTGGTGAGGTCGAAGAGCAGCATCCCCCCAGCCGAGTTGCGGTAGTAGGAGCGAGTCACAGACCTGGAGTGCCAAGAGCAGGGGGGTGAGTGGCCCCCGGGATTCCCTGTGCCACCTTGGGCAGCATGTTCCCTGCCTGCAGGGCTAGGACCTGCTCCTTCAAGCAGCACCTTGCATTCAAAGCACTGTGAGAGGAATGAGAATCAGCCTTTTGCTGTGTCAATAAGAGCTCCAGGGGCAGCTCTTTCCCTGCTCAGCCACCAAAGCTCATCTGCCTCCTGCAGTTGCCACCCTCAAGTGCCCCTGTGTCTGCAGCCATGTCCCCCGGGCTCCAGCATCCCTGCTGTGACGATCCTGGAACGCTTCTTCCCTGCTGCCATGCCCCAGTACTTTCCCATCTCTGCTGCAAGTGTAGTGGAACTCTCCCATTCCTGCAAACCCAGATTTGCCACTCTCCCATACCCTGCAGCCACATCTCCCAAGCTTTCCCATCCCCAGGAGCTGCCTGGCTGGCGGAGACATCCCCACAGTGAAGTGTGAAGGCTCCTAGCAGCCAAGTTGAGGGAGATCTTTTGCCCAGCACCCAGCACCTAGTGAGCTCCCAGCTGTTCCCCAGCCACTCTGCAGCTATTGTGGCAGGCAGGGGGGTTCTTGGGGGAGTACTGTACCCCCTTTAGAGCTGGAGCAAGGGCTTACAAATCCCAAGGGCTCCTTTCCCTTGGCTTCAGCTTTTGGCATGATGGTTCCGCACCCGAAGGGACACGTGGGAACACAGCCACATCAAGGACCTCTCTGGTCTTGGAATCACAACACTCCAGCCTGAATCTGGAGAGGGACACCTATCTCCAACACCCCTCCCCACCCCATGGACCCACCTGAACCTCTCCTGTCCAGCTGTGTCCCAGAACTGCAGCTTCACTTGCAGCCCAGGTTCCAGCTCCACGAATTGGACGTAGAAGTCCACCCCCACCGTCTGGTTGACAGCATCCAGGAAGACACCCTCAGTGTAGCGTCGCAGCAGTGAGGATTTCCCCACTGTAGAGTCCCCCAGCATGATCACCCGGAACTGGTACTGCCACCGTGGCTCCATTGGTGCCTCTGCCGGCTGCCAGGACCTGCCACCCCCGCACCAGGAGCATGTTCAGGCAGGCAGGGAGCTCCTCCACCCAGGAGGCGTTCCCAGCACCATCAGTACTTCATGGCCTCTTTGGTGTCCCTTTGTTCCCTTTATTTTGTCTCCATCCAGTTGGAAGCACTCAGGGGTGCCTGCTCCCATTTTCCCACAGACAGGGCACCCTGAAAAGTGTCCCAGACAAGGGGAGCTGTTGTCCCACCAGTGATGCCCCCAAAGCAGAGGATCCCCTGTGCCATGGGTTGTGTGCTGTACCCCTGCCTGGGATGCAGTGCTTGGCACAGCCTCTATTTAGTGTGGAAAAGCTTTAGGTTTATTAAAAACACTTCTACAGCAGAGTATTATTTTTTCAGACTCCCCCAAATAAAGTTTAGAAATAAAGCCAAGCCCAGGTGGGAGACTCAACCCCATAATCATCCAAGGGCCGCAGGTGCTGGGTGGACAGAGAAGCATCCCTATCAGTTGGGATCCCACATCCCCCTACCCCATCAGCGCTTCTGGGACTCCCTCCCTGCCGGGGGCTGGCGGTGACTCTGGCTGGGGATAAGCCTGATGCCCTCACATCCCTGGTGTGGGGCAAGGATCCCCCGGGCCAGTGCCTGCTGGATACCCCCAGCGAGTGTTTTGAAGGCCAACTCTACATTGAGGTTGCTGCAGGTGGAGGTCTCCACGAATGCCAGGCCCAGGGTGGCAGCAAGGTGTCTCGCTTCCTCTGCTGACACGGCTCACTCAGCTACCAGGTCACACTTATGTCCCCCCAGGACAAAGGCAGGCAGCTGGTCCCCCGCAGCCTCGTGATACCATTCAGGGATGTGCTCAAAAGATGCTCGGTTGGTGAGGTCGAACACCAACAGCACCCCTGCTGCACTCCGGTAAAAGGACCTGGTAATGGATCTGGGCATACCCCAGCAGAGTTTCAAAAAACTGGCAAGTTCTCACATCAACTTGGGAGAGTTTTGGGTGACAGATCAGACCTTGGGAGTGGGAAAGGGAGACCTGACTTGTCTATTTACACCCACATTTTCTGTTCAGTTATCCACCCAACAGCCTCGGGACCAGTGGGGATGGGGCAGCACTGGACAGAAACAGGGCACCATCAGGACCAACCCTGGGGTCCCCATGGATGGAGAGGGCCTGAGAACCCAGCTCCAGCCACAGCACTTTGCTCTTCAGCCCTTTGTGCCCCATTAGAGACTCTCTCACACTCCCAGATGTTCCTGGATCCAGCCTGATGCAATCAGGAAAGAAATCACCCATTCCCAGCCCACCAGCACACTGCAACGACCCAGCGCTGCTCCCTTGGCTGCTCTCCTAAGCAGCTCCAGTGTCACTGCAAGCTCAGCACAAGGTGTCACTGGCCCCCTAAAGCATCACTGTGCCAGTGAGCCATCGCTGTCCCCGCACACCTGGCAGGGGATTTACAAACACTCCAGGGTGGGAGGATGACTCAGTGGTGCGCTGGGGTCCACACACCCACCTCACCTGAATCGCTCCTGGCCAGCCGTGTCCCAGAGCTGCAGCTTAGCCTTGCCGGTGGGGGGCATCACTTGCAACATAGGGGCGTTTAGTCTGTTTGCCGCCAGGATGTTAAGTGCTGCCACATGCCAGCTCTGTCTCCACTGCCTGGCTTTGGTGACAGCAGGGACAGCCAGGCAGTGAGTGCAGACTCACTGCTGTCCCCCAGAAGCCAAGATCCTGGGAGAGCTGGGAGATGCTCCAAAGGGAAGGGGCTCTCAAGAGCTGCAGGTAAGAGACCAAAGGGGTCAGAGGCACCAGCTCAATATTTCAGGACTAAGAATCACCAAGGCTCCAGCTGAGAGTGTTGGAACACCCCAAGGCTGCAGGAGCTGCTCCAGCACCTCCATGAAGGCCCAGGTGTTTCTGCATCCCAGGGACCCCTGCCGAGGGCTGTGGGCAACACCACACTGGCAGGTGCTGCAGCAAGCACAGGAACTCACCTCTTGAGCACTGGTGAGCACCACTGGAAGGGGATGCTCAGGCTCCCTGGCCCAGAGCCAGCCCAGCCTCACCCCATCCCAATCAAACTCAAACACAGGAGACACCACAAGGATTTGAAATAATTGCATTTATTTGAACTTGTACCACACATACAGAATATTCCAAGTTGGAAGGGACCCACAGGGATCATTGAGTCCAGCTTCTATGTGAATAACTCACACAGGGATCAAACCCACCACCTTGGCATTACTGGCTCCCTGCTCTAAACAAAGTGTATGATATCCAGATCCCTTCCTGAGAAAACTCCATGGAACAGACTGCTCTTCCATGTGGAGCACCTGGAACAACACCTGAAGCCAAACCAGTTCCATCATACTCCAGTGCAAAGGAGTGAAGCCCAGAAGTCTGGAGGAGAGGACTGGGAAAGAACAGTCTAGCACTGCAGCACCAAGTCCCTCAGGGATGGCTCACCCTTTGCTTAGACCTGAAAAAAGGGATAAAAATATCAGCTGAGTGATAAGCAGTTGGGCTCAGCACTGTGACAGATTCCATCCACATTCCAGAACTCCTGGATGTTCCCACCCTGCTGTTTTGGGTAGCTCATGCCTGGCCTCAGCCCCATATCCGCAGGACTCATCCAACTGTCTCCAGACTTGGGAATCATCATGGACCAGGCTGCACTGTCACTGATCTCACCCACAACCCTGCACCACAGACCACAATTCTGGCCAATTAAAAGCCTCTGAAATTAGGCCAATCATGCCTACCTGTAGTCCAGGTGAAAAACTGGCCACTTCCAGCACAGGTACAGTCAGCTTGAACTGTCCCCTGTTCTCCAGTCCCCACTCTACATCACGCAATCCCAGAATGGTTTGGGCTAGAAGGCACCTTAAAAACTTACCCCATTCCACACCCTGCATGGGCAGGGACACCTTCCACCAGACCAAGATGCCCTAAGCCCCATCCAGCCTGGCTCTGGACACTTCAAGATGGGGCAGCCACAGCTCCTTTGGGCAACGAGGGCCTCTGCACCCTCACAGCCAAGAATTTCCTCCCAGTATCTAGTTTAAACCTACAGCCCATCCCAAAACCAGGAGCTCCCCAGAGGGCACTCACATGCTCCTCACATGCACACTGCAGCTTCCCCACAACTCAGGTCCCATGGGAAGCAAGCTGAAGCCCTTGGGATAGGGCTCACAAGGTCCTCACCCTCTTTTGCAGAGTAACTGTGGAAAAAACAGAGCCAGAGTTTAGTGCCTGAAGCTGATGGGTCACTGTAAATCCATGACTCAGATACTCCCAACAAATCCCAGCCCTCTAACCCTCACAGCACCTCTGCCCCCTGTGCCCAACATTTATCACTTCTCCTGACCAGAGGTTCCCTCCCAAAATAATGAGGCTGGTACAGCCTGTCTTCCTAGTGGCCCCTCTCAGCACAGGATACACCTGCAGAGAGCCCAAGACCAGCGTGAATTTTACTCTTCCTCCTTTTTCGACCACAAGATCGGTACTCAGATCTGATGGGAAAGGGATTTGGAGGGATAAGCTGTGGAGATCCAACAAGGGTACTACCTTCTCACCTGGGTTAATCCACCAGATGGGTGAGCTCTGGAACACCCAAGAGCCCTGGAAGAGATCACAACATACCCCCAATATCAGCAGTGGGCAGACTCTTGTGGACACACCTTTGACTCATTCCACCACAAGCAAGGAAGAGCCCAATTCCCAAAAATGTATTGGAGGGGTGAGTGACAGTCATGGGCAGAAGAGGCCCAGCAATCAAAGACCTTCCCATTGCTCTGGCATGTTGTTGGAGACCTGCAGCTACTGTGTGGAGCCACAGCTCTTGGATAAACATGCGGGTAAACATGGAGTTTATCTGGTAAAGCCTGTGACAGAGTGATCGACTGGCTCTGGATCAGGGTTGATTCCTAGAGAGAGGGCTGCCCTTATCTCACCCATACATGACCTGGATGGACCAAGAACTAAGGGAGTTTGCAGAGCCCAGCTCCAAGAACAAGCCCTGTGGAGGATGCATAGCCTTGGAACAGCAGATGCTGGCACTGCCCGATAGCAGAGGGGCAGGAAACGCTGCTGATTCCTACTGTGGCCCAGGGAGGCCACAAAACTAACTAAATTCTCAGCCCAACAGAGGACTCCAGAACCCGGATCGCCCATCTCACCTGCCCAAAGCTGAGGCCGTCACCAGCCATCCCATGCCCCAGGATCACACTCTATGCCAGGATGCGGCTGAGGAAGAAGAGTCTTGAGCTTTAAGCAAATTACAAGAGAAGTAAGTTAAAACAAACCTACAGAAAGGATACACCCCTCCTCCTCCACGCATCAATTTGGACTCCCGGGGAAGGGATTTGCGGCAGCCGCCTGCCTCCAGCACTAGTAACCCCGCTAGCCCACGGAGGGCCGTGTACTTTCCCGAAATGTTGCCGGACAGTTATGAAGGCTCTAACTGAGCGGCGACCGTCGAGGAAAACCACTTTGCTCTCGGCTCCTTTTTGACTGCATCTACCACAGCACCGACAGACACAGCTTCGATAGGGCCGGCCGCGTCCGGGGGGCTCTTCCGCCTGCGGCCACCTGTCCCCGGACAGGGGATTAGTTCAGCCTCGGAGATCCCTCACTCACCCGGGGCCGGGCACGGCCTGAAGAGGAGATAGGGGACAAGGCCACGCTGTCCTTCGCAGCCTTCGGATCGCTCCGAAGCGCCAGCGCTGGGCGCGATGCCCATGGGACGCCGATGCAGTGGAGCCGAGTGGCGGGAGAGCCCGAGCGAGGAGGGATGGCGGTGGATGCTCCCCGATAGCCCCCGTACAGCTCCTCCGACTCGCCGCCATAGCCGAAAGAGGCCGGAGCTGATGCGAGGCCATTTTTTATAGCGCGACAGCGCGGGCTTTGATTGGCTGCTGGTGCTGGGCCCTCCCGCAGAGGCTTCTGGTAGTTGTAGGTCGCGCCCGCCCCACCACCCCCGCCATCGGTCCTGCCTTCCACCCTTCCAGCATCCCACTCCACCCCGTCCCAAAATATAAACAAGCCCCCCTAACAATCTGCTCTAATGACAGGTGTTCCTGCCCGTGGCAGCGGGTGTAACGAGACGAGCTTTCAGTCCCCTCCCAACCCAAACTATTTCATGACGCCATGATTCCCAACCCCCATTAACACTGGGAGCAGCTGCACACCTCCCCGCCACCTAAACGACTCTCCAGTCCGGGTACAGCAGCTGCGTTTCCCCCACTCCTTCCTCCCTTTTGGAACGGGGGGAACAGAATAGAAGGAAAGGTTCCTGGAAACAGAAGTCTGCTTGCCAAAATAATACGTCTGCAAGACTCCTGGTTTATGATTAATAATCCATGGAAAGGATTTGAAATGAGAGCACCTGCCAACAGGTTGGAAGGGAATGCTGAAACAGCTGTTTGTGCTGATCCTAAAGGCACAGCCATCATGAGAAATCGGCCGGAAAAGCCTGAGACTGCTTCCTGCCCAAGCCCTGGACAAAGGGCAAGAAGGGTGGCCATGTTTTAATCTGTTCTGAGTAAATGAACATATGAAAAAAATCCTAGTGTTCACTAATGGCCTTTTGAGCTGGTAATTCCCTCCAAACATGGCAGATCAGGAACAAAATAAACCCTCAACCATTTAAGGCCTAGTCTGGGAACGGGCCCCAAGCTTTGTGTGGCCATACCCTCCTCAAGACGGCCCTTGCCAAAGCTGTCAGGGACAAGGTATGAGCAGCTGCTCCTGTTCTCCTCCATGGATCTCACAGCTGCTCCGCCAAGTCATGAGGCAATCCCTGGAATCTCCTTGGCAAAGCCACTTGTACAGTGTGAGACTAGAAATCATGTCAAATCCTAGGGCAGGGTAGAACCTGGGAGATTACTGTAGGAAAAAACATCAACCTTCCCCAAAAATTCAAACCTTGGCAAACATTGCTTGGGAAGAGACTCTCCCAAATGTTGAACTGGGAGAATCCCCAAAGAGCAGCAATGAAAGGCACTGGATGCCCAGAAGACCTCAGCCTGCCATGAGAAGGTGGATGGACATCCAAGAGGGGCAGAGATAATCCCTCTGCATGTCCATGGTCAGTGAAGCCCTGATGAAACCTCCCAAGAATCTCTCACCAGCCTCCTCCCCAGCACAGGAGAGGGACCACATGCTGGAAGAGGCTACAGCTCCCCACACCTGACAGATGGGAGCAGACAATGCACAGGGATGTGAAAACTATCAGTAAGGAAAAGCAGGTGTGCATTCGTAATGGAGGTGGATTGTTGTGCCTGTGGCTCCCTGGGACACATCAAGGGGACAAGGCAAGTCCTGCCCATAGTCACCTCTCAATCTCTATCAACTGTGTTTTCCACTATTGCTTTTTCCCTGGAAATTTTACAGCAGAGGCAGCATGATCTTTGAATTATAGAATCATGGGATATCCTGATTTGGAAGGGACCCACAAGGATCATCAAGTCCAACAGTCCTGCACAGAACACCCCAAGAATCCCACCATGTGTCTGGGAAGAATGACTGTGTGCTGAGCAGGACCTCAAACCCCTTCTTAGAAAACTGACTGCACTTGGAAAAACCATTTTGACTTAGAATAACTGTTAAGGAAGAAAAAAAAGGAGATATTTTCTGAGGAAATGCTCTAACCAGGAAAAAAGGGAAAGTGAACTCTTTCAGTGACATTTCCTGAAGCAGCTCTATCAGTTTCTGCTACTGCATTTCAAATTCATACCCCATCCTGCCACTGAATTAGTTTCATGGTTAAGCAAATCCCAAGTTAAATCCAGAAATGGGTGTATCCAGTATGCTTTACCAGATCATTGGGAGATAGCAAGACTAGAAGGTAAAAATTCCTCTCAGGTCGTGTTTAGCAAAAGCTGAAGATTAACAAACCAGTAATGAGAAACCCAGTATAAGAAGACTAGAGTCAAATATTCACCTCTGTTCCTCAGAAGGGATTCAGTGAAATTTCTAAGGGTGTTGTGTATGTTTCAGCATGTGGGATTTGAACCCATCTCCAGAAAAGGGTCCAAGTAACAGGAATTTTCTCTAGTCAGACTCACATGGGAAAAAAAAATAAAAATCACTGTCAGCCCCTTTCAGCCCTCTTATCCATACATTTGCTAAAGAAATGCTTCCAGACTCCTCATTCCTTTGGAAGCGGGTCAGGATTGCCCCCAGGCCACCCCAATGTGCATTATCAAGCTTTTAATTAAACACAGGCTAATGGCAAGAGGCCACCCTGCAGCCTCAGAGCTCAACCTTTGCAAATCACCACTCTGTGCCTGAAAACACCCGTGTCCCTCCAGCTCTGCTGAACATTCCCAGTCTGTGTAACTCAAAAAGGAATCAGAGTCCCTACAATTTCATCTAAATTGGATTGCATTTTCATTAAAGAACACAGTAAGAATGTTTTGAGTTGTTGCTGGAATTACTATAAACTCTGCCTGCTGAAAGGCAGAGTACTTCATGATCCCTGTTGTCGATATGGATGCAATTTTCAGAAATTACATAATCCCAGGGAGCCTGGACTTCTTGCCTTTAGCACATAGAGATAAAAGCAGAATTTACCTTACTACACGGAGTCCTTGTCTTTCATCCACAAAATGGTAATTAATCTGGGCTTTTCCTGTAGCCATCAAGGAGAAACAAAATCCCACACTCTGTTTAACTGGGATTCCAAAAGGCAAACCCTACAAATCCCAGGAGGTGGCTGTTTAGTAGCTCCATATAAAAGTCTCTCCTGTGCTTAAGACACTACAATAATGGCTGGGAGCTGAAAATTAACATTAAGATGAGTAGGTGGTATTAAAAAAAAAAAATCCCAAACAATGCAGAGATTTACCAGCTCCGCAGAACCTTGTCTGAGATTCTCCCAAACAACCCCAAAAAAACAACCTCCAGAGATGAGGTGCAGAGCCTCACATCAACCTCTCTCCTGAAATGAAAGCTGGAGCTATTTTAAGCTCTGCAGCACCAGTAAACAGGAGTCAGCAGGCAATTTCTTCTGGCCTCTGCACTTCCAAATTATTCCTCACAAGGGTCTGTACATGCCCAGCTCTCCCAGGAATTAGGGTTTAGGATGGGTTGGATTAATATTTACCATTTTTCTTTCCACCACAAAACAAAAGCAGAGAGCAAAAGGATTTTCTTACAGGGCTGCTGTCTGATCCCTGATAACCTGCTCCTCTCTCCTTTACAGACAGACTTTAATGGAGATAGTTTATCCAGGCATTAGGGAATACTCCACAGATAGCAATGCTGGACAGATGAAAACAGCAGAATAAATTTATATTGATAAATAAATGTGGCTTCACCTCTTGGAGCAAACTGGGATAGCCACAATGTAAAAGCTAAAATTCATGGGGGTAGGAAAAGGCAACTCCAAAATAGGAGAAGGGCAGGCACACAGGACAGCACAGTAACAGAATGATCTAGAAAGTGTTTTAAATGCCCTTCTTTACATCACTTCTGCAATGCCACTCTGCTGAATCTCCCAAGAATAGGGGGTATCCTGAGCTGAGTGGCCACATCAGAGGATATAAAGCTCTGCTCTGTTCCACTTCTGCTGCTTCTGAAACTCCTGGCATGCACAGGGAACATTCCTTTTCTTACATTCAGAGCAGCTGAAGGTGAGACAGCAGCACAGTCAGGGGCACAGCATGAGGAAAATTCACAGCAGATGAGAATGCAGCAGTCCTCTAGCTCCACTCCTTTGGAATAACCTAACTCCAGTCACATCACCATTCCCTTCACATTCCACTTCCAGTTGATAAAAAAGACCACAGACTGACAAATAGGTCATAATTATGGACACAAACAAAGGTGTAGCAGAAGTAGCTTTATCAAAGTATTTAAATTTTGTGGCAAATCTCTGCATCAGCATGGGTAGGGAGGAAATGAAATGCTCTGCAGTAGCAATTTCAGTTACCAAATTATTCCTTGGATAGACATTTATTACAGGTAGTTTCTCTGTTTCTGTTTCTCCAAGAGTTTAAGGCACAAAAGCCTGAAAAAGGGCTTATAACATGTATATAAGTGCTATTATTTTCACTTTCTAATGCAACATATCATTTTAAATATATTGCTTGTCCATCCAGCTTATATGACATCCAGTAGAAAACCACTTTCCAGGTTAACAACTATTTGTTGCACAATATATTAATGCAATTGCTCTGACCCGTTTTTGCTGCAAAATCTTCAGTTTCACTCTGACTGAACAATGGAAGACACTACAAAATCTCAACATCTCAATGAGACCATCAAGGTGTGTCCACAATAAAAAAAGTAAAGGCATGATACACAAAACCACATTTAAATATGGTTGCTGGAAAAAGTGTTTTAAACTGCTGGTTGATGGGGAATTATTTCCTCATACATAGGCAGAGAAGCAGGCCAAGTATGCAAGAGATCACCAGGTAAAAGGCATCAATCTGTAGCTTTATAACACTCCTTTCTGTTTTTGCTCTCCAAAGTGCTCTTTGGGTTGATTGCTTAAGAACATCAAACTTGCAAGCACAAGATTACAGCTTAAGTTAACCACAACATAAGCTTTCATCCCATGCTCAAGTTACAGCAACCTTACCCAGTCACTGGAAAGATTTTGAGACATTTTAGTGGTGTCCAACAGTCTTTTTTGAAATAACACATTGATGAGCGTTGGGTCAAATGACTTTAGACAGTTGAATGCGTAGCAAAACAGAAAGATGGGCAGGAACCAAAATGCAAAGGGTAATTTTACTTAAAAGACCAACTTTTTTATTGTACGATGACGTAGAGTCTCTCCCCTGTGCCATCTTGTTGAAAGTTTATAAATTACAATTCCCAGTAAGTATTAAGAGTTCATTTCAAGAAAAAAGGAATAAAACTGTTGCAGTTCTAATTTTCACCATGAATAAAGGTTACTGTGATGCTCCTACAATACTTGCTCTCTACAGGAAAGGCCACAGTCCTCCTGTACTCTGAGTACCAGACCTGGGTGGGGAAAGGGCCGCTCCTCATAGCGCAAGATCCAGAGGCAGCGTAACAGTCCGGAGTGCACTGGCAGGATGTGTCACAGCCACAATGCCTCAGCAATGAGGCTATAACACAGCTGGGATCTCTGATGAGACAGTGTCCAAAGGCTGCCAATGACAGTCCATCAAGGCATCATAGAGCTCTTCACTCTGTTCCATAAACTGCTTATTTGCTTCATGGACATCTAACTGAGGTGTGGGATCTATGGGAGGAAAGACAGATAAATAGGTCACACATCCAAGGTGTTCAGAAAAAACCCACCCCGTAAACAAGTTGGTATATTAAAACAAACGTGGGGAGTTTCAGTATCTCCAGAGCAGGTGTCAGAGGATAATGCAGACTCTGTTCAGTGGTGCCCATTGACAGGACAAGGAGTCACCACTTCAACATGAATATGAAGTTCTTTTCATGGAGGGTGGCAGAGCACTGGAACAGCTGCCCAGGGAGGGTGTGGAGTCTCCCTCTCTGGAGATCCACTTGGATGTGTTCCTGTGTCCCATACTCTAGGGTGAGCCTGCATTAGCAGGGAACTGGACTGGATAATCTCCAGACATCCTTCCAACCCCAAGTATTCTGCGAGTCACCAAACATTCTCAGCACTTGCCCAATCACAAACCTGACCAGATCAGCCCTACTCAGTCTCTCTGCAATGGGATAAGGAATAACTACATCCAAACACATCCCTTTTTACAGCGGTGATTGCCCCACAGGAAAGCTAGAGGAGGGAACACACACCTACACCTCACAGCCCAGTGCAGCCACCTGGACTGCCTTGATGGAAAGGGCAGGAGCAGAGGCAGAGACACCTGTTCCTTTCTGCTCCCTCCACTGTGAGATCACAAAGGATGGATGGATGGATGGATGGATGGATGGATGGATGGATGGATGGATGGATGGATGGATGGATGGATGGAAGCATCCTCTGCTGTTGCAAGCAGTCACCAGAGCTTGTCTGCCAAAGCCTCCAGCAGGTCAAAGCTGGAGTCATAGTTAGGAACAAAGGGAGTGCCAGTGGGACCACAGCATTATGTGTGAGCATAGCCCTATTTTACATGTGGAAGAAATGTTTAGAAAGCACTTTGGAGCTGGACAACAAACCAGCAGGTCCAATCCTGCTGCTCCCAATGCACAGTGATAGACTCCCCAAACCCCTGTAGGGTGTAAAACACCGACAACCCAAAGCTCAGGTTATCAGAGTAGCACAATCACAAAGATCAGTGAATGACTCTCAGTACAAAGCTGAATAAATGGCAAGACTCTAAAACACATCAGGAATAAAATGTTTGTATACATGTGACTTCCCTGTGAGAGAGGTGAGGTCCTGGAAGAGGTTGCCCAGCTGTGGCTTCCCCTTTTCTGGAAGTGTCCAAGGCCAGGTTGGACAGGGCTTGGAGCAACCTGTCGTAGTGGAAGGTGTCCCTGCCCATGGCAGCAGGTGGATAGCTTTTGAAGTTCCTTCCCACCCAAACCATTCCAGGATTCTATGTTTGGTTTTAGCTGTATCATGTTGTAACACATTACAGGAGAAGAGATTTAAGGAAAATGAACGATACAATGGCAATACATGAATTCAGTTTCCTACAAATGTAGGAATATTTCATTTAATCAACCAGAAAAAGAGATATCCAGAGATATCCCAAGTCTAGTCTTGGTATGTTTGGTTCAGCAAAAGGAAAGCTCTCCTGGAATGCTTTTAAGAGCAATTAAGATCTTCCACACACATCATCACTCATACCTGTGGATCCTGTAGATCTGTTACCATGTATTTTTTTTTTTTTAAGAGAAGAGTAAGACACACTGCACAGTGAATATTCCACTCAAGAAAGAAATCTGGAATGGCTGGCATGAAATGATAGTTTCTTGCATCAATAAATGAAAACTACTTCTGCAGGTATCTAAAACCCCCATCTGGTTTAGTGACCCATTTCAAGCAATGACTGCTTGAAATATTTTATGACTAATATTATTCCCTTTAACTTTTAAATTAAAAGCACAAAAATATTCTGGGCTCTAAATGTCAAGATTTTATAGCAAGAACAGGATATATACTTTTTTTTTCTTGGTAGCATATCAGAAAAAACATGACTCTAGTAAAAAAAGGATAAAAATTTCAGTACTACAGGAGATTAAAATCTCAGTGCTGGGGAAGTCAAACAGTTTCAGTCCTCACCAGGTTCAGACTAAGAGCAGCAACATTAAAACCAGGGTGCAACTGTTCTAGGTAATAGTGACCCACAAATTTTTTCAGATTTACTCAAAGATAAAGGTATATTATCAATTGAAATTAGGGCCAATTTGAGAAAGTCTGTCTCTAAGCAGTGCAGAACATACAGACAACTTCAACACAGAATTTGAGAAACGTACCTTCCAATGCATCCTCACCAACTTCTTCATATGTCTGCAAGGAAAAACAAACCCTTTAGGACAGTGGATAATTATCTTTTCTTTTGCAAGCATCACTTGTTGATTAATACTGTCAGAGACTGACTTTTATACTGGAGTTATTATAACAGAGTTCTTCACACATAAGCCTCTGTTCTATTCCCAACACTCCATAGGCAAGATCCTACACTAAACCTCTAGCAGAGGCAGTTCTTGAAATTCCAGAGTTGAAGTGGGGTGACTGTTCTGATGTGTTCTATTCTTTATTAAAAAGTTTGTGAAGGATTCCAAAGGCACTCTCAGCACTGCCTGTACCAAGAGAACTCTTCTACAACTGTATTAAGACAGACAACTGTATTAAGAGACCCTTTGTGTCCTCCAGACCATTTTTTAACTCAGCAATATACTCTCCATAAGGCAACAGGACACACCAGGGGCTAAACATTAAATAGTAGCTATATTAAGACTTCATTATTAAGATGTCTATACTAAGATCTCTTGGTATGTTCAGTCTGGAGCAGAGCAGGCTGAGGGCAGAGCTCATTTGGGTCTGCAGCTCCTCCCGAGGGACAGCTCCGATCTTTGCTCTCCATGACCAGGGACAAGACCTGAGGAAACAGGTGGAGCTATGTCAGAGGAGGGTCAGGCTGGATATCAGGAAAAGATTCTTCCCCCAGGGGGTGCTTGGGCACTGAACAGGCTCCTCAGGGAATGGTCACGGCCCCAAGGCTGCCTCATATCCAGAAGCATTTGAACAATGCTCTCAGGCACAGGGTGGGATTGTCAGGGTGTTCTGGGCAGGGCCAGGAGCTGGACTCAATTATTCCTGTGGGTCCCTTCCAGCTCAGGACAGTCTGTGATTCTCAGAGCTTTTCCCATCCCACCTTTCAAGCTCTGTGGCGCTTTTGTGCTGCCCTACCTGCATGGTGCTCTGCGTGTAGCCATACTGGGGGTAGCTGTAGCTGTAACTGCCTGTGTTCTGGTCATACCCCCACTGAGCGTAGTAGTTGTGATACTGTTGGTAATACTGGTTGTAATTGTAGTTGTACATCTGATTGTACTCCATTGGTTTCATGCGATTACTTCAAAAAATAAAGCAGGAGTAAGTTGCAATAAAATAGTGCAGAAAAAGTATGAAAAAAACAGTGAAATAGCTTAAGATACAATGTGGTAAAGAGACAAGGCTTAGTCTAACATGCAAATTTCAATCTTTAAAATATATTCACTATTTACTGCAGCAATATTTATTATTTGCATATATTTGCATAAAGAAATAAGTGGTTTAAATTTAATACACTTTCTGTATTCATATTCCTCTTCAATAATAAACATTGGTTTCATTTTTTATGAGCTAATTGGGTATCACTTCCTGGCTTTGGGAAGGAAAGAGTTCAGGACTATGAGCTTCAACTTAAAACAATCCTGAACCACAATCCAGGTACTGGAGTCCCTTTTTCCTTCAGATAAAGAGGATGAAATTAAGTGATCTGCAGCTTTCTGAGAGAAGGTACTGAGTCCTGCTTTACACGAAGAGTTAAAGACTTAATGCCTTGCAAAAAACCTTGAGTTTTCTTTTGTAAGAATGGAAAAAACTCTCCCTTCTGCCACTGTCATACAGAAACCTAAGCAAGGACTTGTCACCTTTCTTTCTGAACTGGGTGGTCTTCAATGTACAGACTTGAAAAAGTTAATGAAATAAGAACTATTAGTAATCAAAAAATCAAATACTCTGAGAACTGACTAAAATTCCTATTCCTTGCCATAAAGTGGCAGCATTCCCAAGGAACTAGGATTCCACCTAATTATCAAGATTTGAAATAATGAGATGATGATTATTGTTTAGTAATGAAAATATATCACACATAAAGCTATTTCTACTAATGGTGAAATTAGTGAGAAGTAGGAAGAAGGAAACATCAATCTTCTCACCACGATACACCCATTTTTTCTGCTTTTCTCTTCCTTTCCCCCCCCCAAGACTTATGAGGTGACTGAAAATCTAAATATTATTCAAATAGGGAGCAATTACTATGATTCGTATTACCCTAGTGCTACGAGCCCCAAGTCAGACCAGGATCTCATTGTATCAGGTTCTGAACAAACACAGAAAAAAAAGTTAATCCCTGCCTCAAAAGTCTTATATGTAGTAGACATCATAATAGAATTAGCAAGGTAGTTGAGCTTTGCTATGCAGAGATCATTAAGCAGACTTAAACTATTTCAATTTAATGCAAAGGAACATACACTTTAGAAACAATTATATGTAACTACAGTTGTGCGCATGTGTATGGATTTAATAATGTACACAATTCAAAAGAGTGTAAAATGCTTAGTCTTGAGCTAATGTTATAATTTCTTTGAACTCCCAGGCATTCTGATACTCCCCATATTCATGGGTATTCCTTCATTTTGTGATGGAGATATCCAGGACATGTACCCAAAGCACTAAAAGACATTTAAAACCAGATGTGATTTTTCATATAAATGTCCAGCAGTTCCTCTACTCACGCTTTTGGTATAGCCACACTCAAGCGTACAGGTTTAGAGCCCAACCCCACAGCTCCCTGACACTCTGTCAATGCTCTCTTCTGTTCCAGTTCATCCGTGAATTTCACGAACCCGTAACCTCTGCAGAGACACAGAATAAATCACATAAAACCAACCCCAAAGAGCCATGCTACGTTATAAAAATGAGTTACATTGAAGTTTGAATTGGTTTGGGAAACACAGCGAACAAAAATGTTCATTAAGGTTATTGAACCTGCTTTTGGGAGAGACGAAATTATTCTGCCTTCCAGTTGCTTTTCCAGAATGCCTGAAGCCACACATCCAAGCTCCGGCAGTACTTTCAAGGGCTTGTCAATGTAAAGTAGTTCTTGTGCCACTGGATTCCGGGGAACTGGAAGTGAGCTGACACAAGCCATGTTGAAATGTGTGAACTGACACATGGTAAAGTCTCAAATCTCTGCTGGGAGGATACTGATAATCTCAAGAGTTGCAAGTCAGCACAGGATTGATAAGACAGACTCTGCTTTTATCCAAAACTGCCCCACTGTGAAGGAAAACACTACTATTGCCTAGGGTCAATGAGATATGCTTTCCAATCAAGTTTGCTTTTCAACAGGAATATATTCAAATAGGCTTTCTGCCATTCCTAACAACAGCATTTCCTACAGTGGGCCTGAAAACGAGTTTTTAACATCAAGTAGCTAAAACCTGCTCTGAGAGCACAGCTGGAACAGGGACAGCACATTCAGAAACTCTGGACCCTACAGCAACCCTTCACTGTGGTGTAGCAGCGCTGCACTTCAGCCAGACAGAAAATTCCAGCTCTCTCCAACCCCAACGGTCCTTTGCGTGGGATTTTGATGCTGTAGTGAGTCAGAAGCAATGAAATAGCATCCAAGAGGGCAGTACCAGGATCCCATCATGGGATGGGCTGCCCCACGCAGCAGAAAGATCAAAGATCAAAGACTTAGGTGTGGGAGGGTAAGAGGAATCCATCTAAGCAAAGGAAGAAGTTTGGCAGGGAAGTGCTTGTCTACCTGGGGAAAAGAATGAGCTGTAAGCAAGGGTGTAAATTTACAGTGCATTATCTATTCTGTGGGAACTCCTAAACACCAAGTAATGTGCTATTTTGAAAGCAGCATCACCTGCTACTTATGGGAGGTCCCCACTGGCAGCTATTTCAGAGCAGCTCATCCCCCAGAAAATGCAGAAAAAAACCTTGCACAGCAAGCTCCCCACACAAGCCCAAATATCTTATTTTCATATATATATATATATAAATATATACAGGTATGGATATATCCTTTTCACAAAAAGACCAGAAGAAAGCTTAGGCTTATCTACATACAAACTAGATTATTTAGCACAAGCAAAACTCTACACAGACCCAGGTTCATTTAACTTGCCCTCTGCCAAAGGACTGTGGTAAATTAATCCAGCCAAGTCAGTTTAAGGTGTTCACACACAAGCCCAACTAAGTTTCTAAGCTGCGGAAAGACTCCTGCCATTTTCAGATGGAACTAGGTGTGTGTAAGAGAAACTGGGAAAACTGGTAGTTCCAAAACAGAGACAGATAGAGATGGATGCAGTGTACAGGAATAGATGCTGGGTGCCACAGAGGAGACAGTGATTCTTCCAAGTCTTCCAGACACTATTTCTTCCAACTCTTCCCGGCATTTAGCTTTTCCACACCAATGGCTAAACCACTGGTGTGGAAAGAAATAATTTCTTCCTGACCAGGACCTCCCTGCAGACCTTCTGTCCTGCCCTTGAAGTTTGGAAAAGCTCCAGCACCTGCACCCTCAGCAGAAAGCAGAGAAGCAGGCACAGCACCACAGCGCCATGCTCCAAGCTCCTCTCCCGTCTGGATAAGAAGTGCTGGGAAGAGGCCTTTCAGATCCACCAGCCCTGACTGGAAGGGCCAGGGCTTCACTGGGCATGTCCATAAGCCCTAAGCTCCTCTCTCACATCATACTGAGACCTGCAGTTGCCTCAGCTTTGAGCAATTGCACAAGTCCCAACAAAGCCCCTGGCACCAACATGCTGGCACTGCCAGGGGAGAAAGCTTTGCTCTTCCCACTAACAGGTAAGTCCCTGCTCCTTCCTCACTTCCCCAGCTTACAACAGATTCCCTTTCCCTGAGGTCTGCACCTATGCACAGTTCCCAAACCCCAACTAAGAGTCCAATCTGCAGCACCAACACCTGTTCTACAGACAGAGACTGAAGCATGTGCAGCATAACAAGAACTGTGGGGTTTACACTGAGGAGGAGCAGAAGACACGCAGAGCCCAATCCAGCAGAGACAGTCTCAGGTGATGTGGCAATGACAGCATGAGGACCCAACAGCCGGAGAGACTGAGTAGCTCTGCAAGAGGTTCAAGTTGCATATGAAGAGGAACTTCATGACTGGCGGAGGTGTGCAACTCTGGAACAGGTTGCCCAGACAGACTGAATTATCTGTATCCTGGGAGGTTTTCCAGGCCACACAATTCATGGATGATATGATCTAGCACTGGCTGCAGTCCTGTTAGAAGCTGGACCAGAGACCTCCACAGATTCCCTTAAACCAGCCTGTCTAAGACTGAGAAACTGCATATGAGAAAGTGGGGGGATAAGATACAGCCACAGCCTGTATCTTATCCTAACAGTTTCACAGGTATTATATCAGAAAATTGTGCTTCACTGAAGCCATGCTCTGCTTTGAAAACAAGGATGCTCACCAACTGCTCCTTCCTCTGTAAAATACAGTTTAATTTTATTCTATTTAGAAAATGTTTTAATTACATTAAGAAATCCGACTTTTTGATACCTGTTTCTAGCAAGACATTTTCAGGAAAGACAAACAAGGCAGCTACTCAGAACCTGACAGTGAATCACAGCTTTGTGGGTAGGGCCTTTGTTTGAAAAAAGCCTGTACAACTCTCACAGGAATATACACGCAATAGCCTAAAGTTTGTAAACCACAATTCCACCCAAGAATCCAGGAAGAGAGTGTTTCAAGATTACTTAAGACATTAAGACAGCATTGTAAGAAGTGCAATAACACACAAAGGGCCTCACACTGACAGTGGAGTGACAATACCCATAGTTACTATCAAAACTCAAGCAAACTGCAGACTGAATGGCCAAGAACACTGTATTTTAAGATTACTAAAACCTAAAACAAAAGAATTTTTTTCCCTTGCTGCATTCTATCTTTCCTATTGCCACAAGTTAAGTGAAAATAAAAGTGAATAAAAGACAACTTACTTGGAGATTCCTGCCTGGTCCAAAACAACTTTTCCCCCTCTACATGATGGATAAACTTTAACAAAAAATTCATATAACATCCCATCATCCACGTCGGGAGTCAGGTCTCCCACAAAAAGGGAATATTCTGGACTAAAGAAATCAAAAGAAAATTATTGACACTGTTTTTTCAAGTTAATTCAAGCAGCACAACCAACAAACTTAATACTGCTTTTTATTTAAAGATAATTTCACTGCTTATTACTTACAGGATATCTCTGACTTCTAAAACAGCAAGAAAACAATATCTCATTTATAGACAAGCTATTTCCAATACATAGATCTTGAATTATAGTACATAGATCTTAAATTACACATGAATTAGATACTTTAATGCTACAAAGTTTAAATAACTTAAAGGACACTGGATACATCAGCTGTGCCACATACAGGGCAAAGCACAAAACTGGCAGTCTAATTTCTCCTCCCTCTATTAAAGACTGGCAGTGATGAACTTTGGGTTTACATATTTTGAATACTTTTCGCAGGGCAATTAATAAAGAGACAGTAAGCAGGCAAATGTAATATTTAAATATTGAGCACTTACCAGTTATCAGGCTGTTTTCCATACGTTGCATAATTCAATTTAAATCGCTTCGCCTGAAACAAGGCAAAAATGAGTCCATACATTCAAACATTGTCATGTGAATTCAAGCAATTAGGGAGAAATACAATCAGCTGATTTAATACAACTTTCTTAATGCTGACACATGTTCAATGCTTTCAGGTCAGCCATTTAAGTTAACAAGCACATTTTTATTTAGCGTCAATACAGATATAATAATGAAAATCAAAACCTGAACAGAGGTAGTAATAACAAATGTTGAATTTCTTCCAATTTTAACGTCTTAAAATGAAATTACAGCACCACTACTGGACTTTTGTGATTTAACACAAACACTAGCAGACCGGAATCCACCACACTGGAAAATGGAATCAACCTGAGCCTGGAAGTGTGGCTGAATACTTGGCTCTGGACATTTAATAAGATCCAAGATTAAAGAGTTCTGAAAGAACTACACTGGACACTGGAGGCTTCTTTAAATTTTGCATCTGAATTTATTTTTGAAACAAGTTTCCCAGCAGCCCAGATTTGTGCCCTCTGGCACATCTGGAACTCTCTGTCCCCCATCTACCAGACTTCAGCAACTTGTACCCAACTTACATGTAAGTTTAGACCAAGATCTAAGGAGATCAAGATCTTTGGATCAGCTCTTAGAGATCAGGGGCTAATCTCAGGATCAGAAATCAGGATTTCAGATCACAATCAGAAATGCTCTTAGAGATCAGGGTACTTGTTCAGTACAGTGAAGAGCCCAGTGTATCCCTGGACCTTGTATGATGGATTTCCTTCCCTCAAAGACAGGTAAATAATTCTTGGGAAATAGAGCACAGAGTTAACTATAGGCTATAATCCTGTTCCTTGCATGCTTGCATTCTCTGGAGTACAGTACTACACAACTTTCTTTGGATCATTTACAAGCTAACACAAAATTTAGATTCCATTTTGAAGCACTTAAATCTTTTCTTTTGGATCTCACTCTTCACTGCAATAATCTCGGTTTAAAATAAATGAGACAACTGAGAGTACTTCCACTCAGATGGGAACTGGGGATACCAGTGCTTGGAAAAGTGAGACAGTGCCAGCACCATGGCTCTCTGTTATTCCTTTGGATAATTCAGTATTTAAAAATAAATAAAAGCATGAGCCACACTCAAATTTTCTGTAAACAAAAGTCTCTAAATGCAAAGGATGAGCTGGGCAGTTGCCTGCTGAGTGCACTGATTGGGCTGCTTTGGATCTCTGCCTGACATCTGTAATTCTCTCCATGTGTTATGCAAATCATCCCTCCACACAGCACTGTGTTTTGAACAAAACTGTGAAGAAAGATAGGTATTCCCAAAACCAAACTTCCATTATTATCATACTCCTTGCAAGAGCTGCTCTCTTTGTCTCTCCGGTGACTACAGAAGGCATCCAGGACGATTAGCTTGCCTTAATCATGAGCAAACATGTGAAACATATCTCCAGGCCTCTCATAGACTCCTTTTAAAGGGGCACGTCACCCTCTCAGGAACATTGACTAGATAGTTCAATCTGAACTTCCTGGTTTCCTACTCTGGGTGTTAACTACTCTGAAATAGGAATCCATTTACCTTGTATGTAACACCATAACTAAAGTGATTCTAGAGCTGCTTTATGAATCAGTCACCCCAGCTACTGCATCCAATTCCTGTGGGTACAACAGACAGCTGTGTCAGCTGTCCCATTTTAATCTACCACATATTCGAGTCAATAGTAGCTTCTCTGACTATTCCTCCTCTTCTTCCTAACCTTTTATCTAGAGGATACATTAGTTATGCACTGCAATTATTCAATACTCTGGTTCTTTCTCCACTGTAATGACGTTTGAGTAACTTCTGTTTGCTAAGGGCCACAAAC
The DNA here is from genome assembly GCA_013400315.1 of Bombycilla garrulus. NCBI lineage: Eukaryota > Metazoa > Chordata > Aves > Passeriformes > Bombycillidae > Bombycilla > Bombycilla garrulus. The sequence goes on from VXBU01000252.1 coordinate 82,444, forward strand.
AATGCAAGATTAAAAGTCTTGTTTCTCTTGTAAATCAATGTTACTCAAAAGATATAATGTGAACTTGCAAGCTCATCCTGTACACATGTACCAACACACTGAGGCAAATTCTCAGAATGCCTCATCCCTGAAAGTGTTCAAAACCTGGCTGAATAGGGTTTGGAGCAACTTAGTCCATCTGGTGGAAGGTGTCCTTGCCCATGGTAGGGGATGAAAAATGATAAGCTTTAAGGTCCCTTCCAACCCACACCACTCTGTGACTCCACGATTATACAAAAGGAGAGAGATGGAAGAATTGTGGCAGACATACACTATACTCAGTCTAATTTCTTCCTTGTTCTTCCTGGGTTTCTGTTTAGTCCAACTTTGGTAACAGCAGAAATGCTGAGATATAAAAAAAACCCCACACCCCACAACACTTCTACACCTGGATTTTATCTAGACAGTCACAATGAAAGCAGTGGTTTTTCTCAACAATTTTCTGAGCAAAAACATTAATAGTTTTATAGTCATAACTTCAATTCTCAAGCAAGAATCTCAGTTTGCTAACTACTGAATTTGTCTGTAATCATTGAAAATACACATTCTACACTATCTATCCCTTCCAAGTTTTGGTTCTCAATTGGCTGATCACATTTACTTACCGGTGTAGCACCAGGAAGTGGTTTTCCATTGATTTTGTGTAAACATTTCTCTGCAGTAGCTAGATCTGCAAATTCTACAAAGCAATAACCTGCTGGAATTCTGAACATACAACACAAAAGAGAAGAGACAAAGGTTATAAATTTAAAACACATTTGAGGAGGAAAGTTGTATTTTAGATTACTGGTAGGAAATTTGCTATAGTTGCAATACACAGAACATTTTCTTTTTAAAGTATAAACATTAGCTACCAAAGAGAAGCTGGATCTCAAGGGATAGCCCCTACTTACCACAACTCAGGTCAACATAAGCACATAGAAAATGGTTTCGCATATGGTTTACTTCTTACTTTCATTGACCATTAATTTGCCTGCCCAAGTTTATACCACTGAAAACTGAAATTACAACACTTAAGAGAATAATTAATAAGAATGAAACTATTTTATTCTTCATAAATCACTCACTTTATTTCAAATAAATGCTAAAGGTTCTCTAATTGCTCCGAGTCAGACTTCCCACCTCTGTCAGCGTCACACAGTTGCACCACAGAGTATTGACCAAAGCCTGGGGAGGTGTAATACCCAGAGGGTGTTACACTGCTCTGAGTGCTGGAGCACTACAGGATGAGGGCCAAACCTTGTTTGTTGAGGGGAGGCTGAAGAGCCAGCAGTGCCCTCTTTATTGCTCTCATCAATATTCCCATATTGGTGGCAGCAATGGTGAGAAACTCAAAGGGAAAATTCACTCTGACATGGAAGGACCACAGGGACACTTCAATCCAAACGCACTCAGAGAACAAACAGAAACAGTTACCCTGTCAACCTGTTTCGAATGATTTTTACACTCAGTACAAGCTCTCCCATGGTAGCAAAGGCTCTTGAAACAAAGTTTTCATCCATATAGGGCTCCAGCTATAAAAGCAAAAAAAAAAAAAAAAAATTTAGATCAGGGCATCTACAAAAAAGAGAATATATATGTCAATGTCCCTCTAAGCAGTTAAAACATTATTGAGAAGGATTTTACCCTTACACTTCAAAAAGAAGACTCATTTAAGAGGGTCGATGCCACTCAAAATCAGCAGGCATGCATGAACCAGGCTCAACAGTCTGCAAAGTGGAACCCAAGAGACAGTATGAATTTCAGAGAACAGGGAGCTTCACAGAAGGAGAAAAGCCACTCAGAAACATAGCAACAAACTGAGCAATCCCTATAGGGAGCAGGGGAGAAGGTGGCAGGTTCCTTCTCCAGGGGCAAGCGAAGGCGGGGCCAGCACTGTGGGTACACGGGTGTGGCACAACCCCAGCATGTGGCAGGTGGCACTGCCCTGTGGAGCTGCAGCAGGGATCTGCAGAGCTGTGTCTGCCTCGCAAAACCCTGGAGATACCAGGGCAAAACTCGGGGGAAGCCCTGGAATCGCATCCCACAGTGGCTCTACACTTTGTCCTGCCCATGGGAGCACTGACCGTGTTCATGTCACAGGGGAGGATGGCACAGTGCGGGTAAGAGTGTATGTGAACATGCTGGAGAGCCCATGTCTGCATGGTGTAAGGGACTGACAAGTAGGAAATGGTGCTGGATCAAATATACTATAAGAGCCTGAGTGAACAGGGCACCTCTGTGTATAATACAATCTGGAGGAGGGAACTAACCAAAATTAAAATAGGGAGCAGTGTGTGTGACAGGTAACATGAACCTGAAAAATATATGTATAAAATATATATATTCCATGTTCCATGTATTTACCTGTGTAAGACAGGTGGCTCATGGTAACCTACAGCTCTCAAGTATTTGTGTGTCTGTCAGGTACCAGGTGGCTCCACCACTTGTGTGTGTGACAGAATATGCAGAATGTGAAAGGAGGTGATCATACTCCACTTGCACATGTAAAAGGCAGCAGATGCCCTGTGGAGGTGAGTGTAAATCAGAACTGACTTGTCCCAGGAGCAGAAGCAGCACCACTCTGCACAGATGTGCCATGCAGAGTGTTCCTGGGGGTGTGTGTGTACAGGAAAGCTGGATTTGTAAAGACAACCAGTTGCTTGGATATGTCTGTGTGGCTCAAAGAGCCATGGTCTGCTTGCAAGAGCAGTGATGAAAAAGAAGATGGGCTTTATGGTAGAGAGGTGGCAGATAACCCTCTGTGTGGGGAAAAGGGAACACAGACTCCAGAGAGTCTCTGTGCATGAGCAGAGGCAGTAGAGGACTCCCTGATACCATGGCAAACTGGGTGTGCTGAGTGTGTGTGTGGGAGAGAAGAACCCAGAGGGATTCTCAGGGATGTGTTGGGCTGTGTGTACACAAAGGTGTGAGAGATGAGGAACACTATATGCAAGCAGGACTGTGCTGGTGTGAGCTTCAAGAAAGGGGCTGAAAGAAGATGTGTGTCCAAGAAACAGGTGGCAGTGAAGTTGTGACATGCTAGTGTGTACACGCATAGTGGAGTGCACAAAGGTGTGTACAAATGTGACAAGACAGCAAAGACACTACACGCAGCAGTGGGACTGCATGTGTGTATCACAGTGGCAGCAATGCAGGTACCAGCACGCAATTAGCATACACACACACATGCAGTGTGGCTGAGTGGTAGAGCACTACAACATGCAGGGATGAGTACACACATGTGTGAAAGTATATGCGCCCAGTAGTGAAGGTGAAAAACACAGGGGCACAAGAATGAGGGTGTGTGAAGGGCACACAAGGGACACTTGGGGGCTTGTGCGTCACTGTGAGTGTGCCCACAGTGTGCACGTGAGTGGGCAGCAAGACACCCTTGGGTGAAGAAGCACCTGTGAGTGTGCTTCACACAGGTGCTCTTCCTGTCAGGTACACACACAGAAATGAGGGACATAGCAGAGTGTGTAAGTGCTTGTGAATGTGTGTGCATGTGGCAGAGTCAAAATCTGTATGAGGGTGTAAGTGCACCCATGGGTATGCATGTAGGGGGCAGGTTGCAGGTTGTGACGGATAATCTTGGAGAAGTGCATACAGATATGGGTGCCTACAAGTGTGAGCACAATTAGCAGCACAGCCATGACTGTGTGTAAATGCCTTGCAGAATATAAGCATGTAAGTGCCTACAGCAGCTGAGCAGGTAAAACAGCAGATAAATCCTCGAAGCATGCAAGTGTACACGCTGTGAATACAGGAGTGTGTAAGTGCCTCTTAGGAGCATGGAAGTGTGAGATTTCTTGGTGCCCATGCATGTGTCTGCCCATTAGGGACACTAGTGTAAGTGTGGCAGCCAGGAACTCTGGAGTGTGTGTGTGTGTGTGCAACTACTCACAAATGTGCCTGTCAGGCTGGGGTTTATGTTTGAGTGTGTGTGTCAGCCTGTGTGAGCATGTCAGCATGCATAGGAGTGTATAATGTGACTGTCACTGAAGGAGTTTAGGTCTGTCTGAATGTGTGAGGGGCTGTGAGGCTGTGTCAGTGTGGGGGTGTCAGTAGTGTGAGGGGGTCAGTCAGTCAGATGTCAGATGTCAGCCAGAGTGAGGGTGTCAGAACTGTGAGGATGTCAGTCTGTCGGTTGTTGCGTGGGTATCAGAGTGAGAGTGTCAGTCAGAGCTAGGCTGTCATTTGCTGTAATAGTGTCAGACAGTCAGTGTGACGGTGCCAAAGTGAGGGCATCAATCGGTATGAGAGTGTCAGTCAGTCAGTGTGAGCGTGTCCGTCAATGTGAGGGTGTCACTCGGTCGGTGGGAGGGTGTCAATCATTTTGCGGGTGTCACTCGGTCGGTGGGAGGGTGTCAATCATTTTGCGGGTGTCATTCGGTCGGTGGGAGGGTGTCAGTCATTGTGCTGGTGCCGGTCAGTGATGGTATCAGCCGGTCAGTGCTTCCCGCGCCCCCCGGGCCCGGCCGCTTCCCCCCATAGCCCTCCGCCCCCCTCACAAAGCCGCGCGGTCCCGGCCGGACACTCACGTCCCCCATCCACAGGCTGGCGGCCATGCTGCTCCCGCAGGCCCCGCGGCAGGTTCAGCGGGGCCGCGCGTTCCANAGGAGGAGCGACAGCTGCGGGAGGGAGCCGGGGCGAGAGGGCGGGAGTTTGGGGCCGCTTGGGGAATGTTTGGGGCAACTACAGCTACCTAGAAGATTGTACTTAGGTGGGGACCGGTCTCTTCTACAGTGCCTGCAGTGAGAGGGCAGGAGGAAATGGCCTTAAGCTGAGACAGGAGATGCAGATATTAGGAAAAAATAATAGAATATGCTGAGTTGGGAGGGACCCACAGGGATCATCGCGACCAACTCTTAGCCCTGCATAGGACGTTCAAACAATCCCACCTTGCTCCTGAGAGCATTGTCCAAATGCTCTCAGAGCTCTGGCAGCCTTGGGGTTATGACCATTCCCTGGAGAGCCTGCTCAGTGTCCCAGGACCCTCTGGGAGAAGAATCTTTTCCTGATTCTCAACCTAACCCTACCCTGACAGAGCTCCATGCTGTGACAAGCATTTTGGTCATCTCTTCAAGGCACCACTGCGGTCAGAGCTGTCACAGGGTTTACAAAGTCGGACAGTTTTTGACAGCGTTGAAAAGCCAAAAACTTGATGTGAGCTTTTTTTTTTTTTTTTGTGGTAGAGAGGTTTATGAGAGGCCATGATCCCGGCTCCCCTCCACCCAACGCTGGGGGCAGCAGCTGCATCAGAAATTTCAATCCCAGTCAAACTGGGGCTCTGAGTTTAGACCACTGCCTCTTCATACAGACAGGAGATCCATCCTCAGGGTCATCAGCCAGGAACGTGGGCTTGGATTGGGTACGGTATGATCTTCTTCCCTTGTCTACTTCCGCAGGCCTTCAACAGCGAGGGTGGCAATTCCTAGAGCAGATGAGTCCCCTCGTACCGACGGGAGCAGAGACGAGCGGGCCGGAGAGCTGGTTGATATTTTCGGCACCCCGAGAGCCGGTTGGCATTTCGACATCTCCCGTCACGAGTGAGCCCTGTGCCCTGTTACGGAACGCCAGGCACGGGCTGAATCCCTAGCTGTGGTTGTGCAGGCGCTGCCGCACGCTATAAATCCAGCTCCTGGCGACAAGGACACTTCAAAGCCTCCGCGCTATTTTTCCCGCGGTGGTCCGCTCCGGGCGAGTCGGGCGGTGCCTCCGGCGGTCGTATCCCTGGAGAGGGCAGCAAGAGGCCGCCGATGTTGGGTGGAGGTTTTCCGGTGCTGGCATTGGGCAGCTTAGCGTGATGAAGCCAATTCTGGAACTTCTTCCGAAGTGACGTGTCAGCGTCTGCTCAAATCTTGCCTTGCAACATCCCTCTTCCATGGCTAATGCCTGAAACCCACCGCGGAGGGAGAACGAAGAATTCTTTGTTCTGCTTTTCCCTGCGAACAGAGCAGGGAACTTTTGATCCTTCCTATATTCCTGCAGGAGACTGTGAGAATCCTTCATCCTCACTCTGAGCAGGATCTACAGCTCTCATCACGGTGAAGCACGACCAGTATTGGCTGCTCTAGAATATCAAGTCTTGGGGGTTGCAAAACATGAGATTACCAGTTTATGTGTTTTCTGACTTCTGAGTCTCTAGAGCTACCGCCGATCATTTTCCTCCAAGTTCCTCCCTAAAATGTAAAATCTAGCATGAAATCAGAAAGGCAGCCAGACCCACAGTTGATAACTCAGCTAAATTAAGACCTTGGGTAGTCAAGTTGCATTTTTTGTGCCTTGGTGTCATTGGCAGTCTGATCTCTTGCAGATTCACTCCCTTTGAAGCCTCTGCTGTGTCTACCTTTCAGATGTCAGCTTCCAGAATAGTTTTATTTTCCCAACATGACAATTGTATCCACTGGTTATCTTGGAGCTCTGCTCTACAGAGCCCACAGAGCTGTTGCTCATTCTGTTATTGCTTACAAAAGCTAGAAGTCCTTTGTCATTTGATGAAGTGAGTCCAGTGTTGTTAATAACCTCTTTCTGGCTTTTTCCTTCCAACTGAGTAATACAAAACTTGCTTTTCCTAGGATAATCCATAGACATGGATGTTGGGCAACAGAAATGCAGAAGGATGTGATTGTGTTGGACCAGGAGAAGATAAGAAGTTTATATTCAGTCTTATATCTGAAGTGACTGCTGTTTAGGCACTTAACCTTGTGACAGACCAAAAACAGTGCCAGGAGCATGTCATTATGTGAAAAAAGTGTTTATTCCCCTCTAAAAAATTATGAGATGGCAAAGAGGTCATGAAAGGAGGATGTGGGTCCTTAGTGTAAGTGCTAGGAGTTAGCACGCCAAAACATATGTATCCCTTGTTCCTTTGCTGGAACAGCAGGTATTTCCAGAACTAGGAACTTGGTCCTGAAAACTGCAGAGTAGATTCCAGCTAGTGTTTACTGGAATCCACTGGAGGGGTGATCCCTGAGCCCATTTTTACCTGGTCTCTGTGAGCTGTAGCCTGTTGGAGGCCCCAATCCTGGAGGCTTCAGAGCTCTTTCAACTCCTGGTAACTTTGATTTGCGTTAAGGGTCACTCAGCACCTCCTCCTGGGAGGAGGCCCTGACTGGTTTCAATTTTTAAAATTAATGGTTTTGATCTTGAGAATCTGGCCTGGGAGATTTTAATTTGAATTTGCTGGTTTTAGCTTGAACTTGAAACTGACTTAAATGTGTTGGATGTTACTGTGTTAGAACCTTCCCTTTGTTGGTCTTGCAGGTGCAAGTCAGTCCTTTGTCTTAGGCAAATATCACTTTGATGTTGGAGACAGGAACAGTGATATACACACACCGAGTTCATGCAGCAACAGCCAATGTTTATTGGAAAGTACCCCCTTATATAGCGGTTTTGAAAATCCCGCTCACACAGAAGTGATTAGACAGAGGTCTTAAGTCTGCCCAGCTCCTGGCCAATGACATGAATGCATTTGGGGTTCAGAGGGATTGGCTGAGGTCCCCTGCTTGTGTTTGAACCTGTCCTGTCAGTGACATGCTTGGGGATTTGTTTACTTCTCCAGTAAGTGTCTGTCAAGGTAATTGTTTATGCAGCTATAGACCATCTATAGCTGCCACAGGCAACTGTAGCCAGTGGACTGAGATCAGCTATTGATTTGGCCAGGGATAATAGAAATTATAAATAAAATGAGACAAAACACAATGCCAAACTTTGAGTTTGCGATACCTTCTGACATTCTGAAACTAATTGAAGTAATCTAGAAGAAAATATGCCATGAAATCTGTTTTTAATTATTGCATGAGATGGTATGTCTTAAAATTTGATCAAATCCATTTTTTCATTATGAAGATAATGCAGCTTAAAGTGATGTAGAGATCTGGGGTCTTTTTCAATGTAGAATTTATAAATTATTGTAGACTTGACATTCTTATTTGTTCATTTATTTATTGAGGATTAGCTGTTCCTGTCATGATCTCACAGCAAGTAAAATAATTTCTGATTGATTTCTAGCTGCTGGCAGTATTTTTGAAAGATGTAGTAAAAGCTCATTGATACGTTTGTGCCTGCTAGCTTTCTTATCCAGAGCCGGTCTCTTGTATATAATCAAGGTGCAGTGGGAGAGACTTGGTGTCCTCTCTCACCATCTATTTAAGAAAAAGTGCAGTCCTATGTTCATATTTATCTGTGGGTTTTGTGAGATCCCCCAACAAAGCCAAGATTGAAGGACAAGGACAGTCCATTCTTTTTGCTTTAAAGGAATGTATTTCCAGCTTCAGTGATGGCTGTGAGCAACAACACAAGGAGTTCAGTGTGGGGAATAGCTGAGCATATCCATGAGTAAGTGGGGCCAGAGGAATTTATTCCCAGGGATGTCAGTTTTGCTGTCTAGGAGCCCATGTGCTCCCCTTGCTGGATTTGCATTCCTATTCCTACACCATCAGTCAATCACCACTCATCTGTAGTTTTCATCCTTTTCGTATCTTCACTGAGGGATGTCCTTATTCACTCCTCAGAGGGAATTCTTTGGAGACCTCTTCTATCCTCCACAGGGATCAAATCATAGACTGCTGTGTCTCGCCAGGATTCAGCAAGGGCCACCTCAGATTGTGAATGTAATTCACCAGGAATAGAGTAAAAAAGAGGGTTGTTTCTTGTTCTCTCCCTTGGTAATATAGGAAATTCACCCTCAGAGTATTTATGGAAAGGTCAGTTGGTCAAATAATAGTGTTCCGGGTTCACAGGAAAAAATTACTAACTGGCGGGGCTTGTTTGCTTACATCCTCCACAAGGATCCCATGGAACAGATGTAATCCTGAGTCTGGATATTTGATTGTGAGTAGCTGTTGGGATATCTGTCGGGATATTTGTAGTCCATACACAGTCAGCTGTGGGATTTTATGATAATACTGTTTTAAGATAAAGTTCATAAATGAGGTTTTCCATCCTACCAGTGAACATCCCAGTGTTCAGCTAATGGTCCAGTACAACAGTTCTGATGTTGCTGAAAACAAGCCCCAGTCTGTTCAAATTGATTCTAAGGCAACAGAAAGCCCAGAAGATCATGCAAGTGCCTTGTTTGAATGGAGCCATCATGGGGGAAGGCACAGTGCAAGGCTGGCAGAGAAAGAGGAAGACCTAGAGGCTGAGATTCATCAGGGCATCCATGCTGAAAACATCATGGCTGGAAGATGGCAGTACTAGGCGGTCAGTTTTCACTGCAGGAGCTGGCACAAGTCTCTGCTGCACCCTTGACACTCAGGTAGGCACCTGTGTGTGTCTGCGCATGTATGTGTGTAGCAGTGCAGGATGTGTGGGAGAAGGGCTGCTCTTCACTTTAGACTTCTAATTGAAGCACATCAAAAAGATGCCTGGAGTTAAAGGGCTAAATCAGGGCTCTTTCCTCTTAATCCCTTCTGTAAAATGCGGTTAAAAGGACTTTCTCTGTGTTCCAGTTTGACCAAGCTCCAAGCAGTGTGTGGAGTATTCCATTTTTTCTTCACTGACTGTGTGTATTTTGCACTCTGTAAGTTAAAATCTGGACTTGTGTGGAGTGTGGCACCCGTGTCATGAGGCCATGGCAGAGCTGAGCATGGGGTGGCAGAGCAGAAGGATGTGGTGGTCTGGTCCCAGTTTTGTGACATTTGGCTCTACCTGCAACCTTAAAACTGAGCTGGAAACACAGCATCAAGTGGAGATGGCTGGAAAGGTCTTGCATGACCCCACAAATGGTCACTGATCAGAAAAATTACACTTGAGGGACTCATGGCTGAGCTTCTGGAGCAGTTACAAATCCGTCCTTGCCCAGATGGTGCTGGAGATGAACCAAGAAAGCTCCTCAGAGACCTATGCCTCATCTTTTTTGTCTCTCCAGAAGCTTGTGCAGTTGAATTAATATATATTTTTAATTAATTTCTTCCTGTAAGTCTGCAGAAGTGCTGATCTTCCAGCAAAACACATTTCAATAAAGTTTTTCCAGGTTTTCCTTTATTAGACAGGAGGCTTCACATGGGAGTTTTTGTGTAGCAGACCCCCTGAATATGGTGTCCATGTGCTAGGTAATGCATGTGGAGACTGGATCATGTCTTTGAGGGAGGAAATATTGCTCCTCTGGGCTTAGGATGAGATTCAGTGGCATTGGGAAAGAGGAAATTTGAATGGGTAGGAAAGGTATAGCTGTGCACAAGGATCTGGCTTGAAGGAATGTCCAGTGCCATCTGCAAATCTTGCATGGACTCAGGGAATTTTCACATTTATGGCATAGCACAGGAACCGACTACACAGAATAAACCAGAATAAATTCCAAAACTGACCGTTTCTGTGAATGAGACCATCACAGCAACAATTACAATTACTGGACAGATGTTCACAATGGAATTTTCTAAGGATTTAACCCTTATACTTAAAAACCCCAATCAGTCCTAAGGAATGAGGAAGGTAGGAGAGATAAGATGATATCCATACCTCTTCCAGGTGGGTTTTGCACACTGCAGGGTATCATAAGTCTGTAAGGCTGATTTAAGATTATCTGAGCGGAGTAAATGCAATAAGTCCCTGAAATTCCCTGGCTTTGATGGAACAGTACCCATTTTGGGGGCCAGTGGGGGAATGTTCTGCTCCAAAGAGGCCAGCTGAATGGATTATTTCAGTGAACAGAGAGACACCTGAATATTTTCTTGATTGCCAACGGTCCCGTTTACCAAGAGTTGCTTTCTTAGAGGTCGTTCGTCACTGAAGAAAAAATCAGAGAAATCAGTCTAATAATTGCTTCGTTGATTCCAGCAAACATGGATCAGGGAATCAGGGTGGGAATCTTGGAAACTTTTCTTTGAAGTTTAAAGAGGATAAACCCTTGCTGTCTGAACTCTTTGGCTGGAGGTTCCAGAAGTAAGTTGTAGTTTCCTTATTTCTGCTTGCAAGGTTTTCATCTGGCTCTGGGACAGAAACACAGTGAGACAATTTTTCTTCATCTTACTCCTGTTTTAGTGAATGCTGAAAGGGAAGGGAAAGTAGAAATCCCCTCATTTTTTCAGGCTAAAGACTCAACAGGTTTTCAGAGGCTTGGGCTTTTCAACCAAGGCTTTGTGTAGGTTAAAATTTCCACTTATTTTCTCCTACTTCAGTGTTCTTTGTATTGAAGACATATTGAGATAATTTCAAATTCTCTGAAGTGGTTTTCCAGGTATTCTTTGGCTTTGATGGAAGAGAATTAATGTCCATATCAAAGGCATCCAGAAAAAAAAAATTATTTCTTTTGTGTGGCAGGGAGGTTAATGGTGCTGCAGCTGGCCCAGGTTGAAGAACTTTGATCTCCCTGACTGCTTTTGATTGTTTGGAAGCCCCAGAGCTTCTAGGTTTTCCATGGAGTGCTGTTGCTTTCAGAATTACACCTGCCTGCTCAGCACAGGGCTCTGGACCTGAGGAAACCCAACAAAAACACCCATGAAAGCACGTAGTTTAATGTTCCTGCTTCCCATGTTGCCTGTTGTTGTACTGAAAAATTAACTGTGTCCAACCCCATCTGATGGGATGAAGTTCAAGAGAGGAGCAGAGATAAAAAAATCCATCCCAGATGGATTCAATTATTTTCATCTCCCAGTTCTCCTACTTATAGTGAGGCACTGGTTCTCGGACAAGGTGGGATTTAATGGGAATCTGGTGTGACTCAGTTCTTCAACAAAAGCATCCTTTCTCTGCAAAGTTAGTTACTCGTTTGTGCTGAATGAGGAATGAAAACAGAATTTAATGATCTAATTAGCATTTGTTTCTCCTTTCAACAGGTCAGTCTTTACAATCATAAACTTGGTGATAAAATTATTTTCAGTTACTGAGGATCTTCCAGCCTCCACAGAATCTGAATTTCCAGGTTAAGAAAACAAATATATAAAAAGAAAAGCTAGAAATAATATTCTGCTACTTTTATAAAATGACAAATATAATTTTTATGTGCATTTGTATTTATTTTTAGCCCAGCAGTGGTTACTTATGTGCTAGAAGTGCCTTTTAACATTAAAGCACTTTCACAAATCTTTTGTTCTGACATAGCTTGAGTAGGGACAGTTTAAAAATATATATATTTTTATCCTGATTTGGCATATTCACATATAGGAATAGGTAACACAAAATACTATTATGACAATCTGACTGTGTCTAAGTAAAATATTATTTTTACCACCACAGACTGGCATAATTAAAGTAGAGTTGGAAAGTTGTAGCTCAGTGTTATTGCTTTGGATATAAACCTAGGAAGGTTACAATTTTTTAAAAAAATGTTTCTTCTCAGAAGTCAGGACTAAGGATTTGATTCAGAGTTCTTAATTTTGGAAAGTATTTTGAGATTTGCTAAAGGTGCCATTTTTAGTAATAAAAAAAACAAAATGAAAAATACAGAAGTGTATTTATAGTAAGAATAATGAAGATTTATAGGGTAATGATAGTTGCAGTGCTCCTGGCCTAGGAACCCTATATTGACCAGAGTGATTGAATGCTTGGCTTTTAAAAATAGAGAGGAAAAAAAAAAAAAAAAAAAA
>VXBU01000252.1:95017-166751 GCA_013400315.1 Bombycilla garrulus
AAAAAAGAAGAAGGAAAAAAGCCAAAACAAAACAATAACCCCAAACAAAACCAAAAATACCCCCAGATGAATAATGAAAAACAGATCCTTTCTTTGGTGAAAAGCCAAGCCTGTGTTTCGAAAATAAAATTTTTTTGGGGTTAAGCAGTGAAAGAATGGACTTGATCTTTGCAACAGCTTGGATTTATTATTTGAACCAGTTGGCTGTGCCATAGAGAAGAATTTTCTGGTAATTAGAGCAGGAACTGGGAATCAGAAGCAGTAGGGTCTGTTTCTGGCTTGGGCACTAGCACGCAATGGAGCCTTGAGAAATAGTGCCTCATTTGTACCTTGGCTCTCCCAGCCATAAAACAGGTCTAAGAAAAGAATCCTACCTCACAAAGTGCATGCACTAATTAAAAAACAAAGCCACAGCACCTTGCATTCATTAACTGCTGGAGGAGGGATGTTCAACAAGGACATGCTTTATCTGCTTTTCAAAAACCCTGCACTAAACAGTTACCAACCTGATTGTCCAGATTCTTAAATGCACCGTGTGGCCACCTAATTGGAAAGGGCCTGATTTCCAGAGGTCTGTCTGCTGGTGAAAAGAACATGATGGGGAGTGTTTTCTCCCTGGACTATGGAAACAGAAGGATCACAGGACTCTTCCCACTGGGATCCTGTCATTTGCCTTATCTCATTCCACAGGATTTCCCCGCTCCCAGCAGTGAGGTGTGACCCTCACAGTCTCCCCTGCGGCTTTGCAGAGGCATGTGGGGAATGGTCAGGTCAGGTCGTTCATGCAATGGGTGGTCTCAGGTGGGTGCAGGCAGGTCCTGCTGGAACAGCTCCCTCAGGAAAGGAGCAGAGTTACCCCAGTATCCCCGAGGCCCGAATCCAACTTGGCTCATCTCTCCCAGTCAGTCAATTCCTAAGTCACCATCTGTCAGCATTAAAACTACTCAGCTGCCCCTTCCTCCAGCCGATGTCATGGTCAGTGAGTGAAAGGAATGGCCTTGGACACCATCCCTCCCTCCCAGGATCAGAGGAAATATGCACTGACAAGACAGGAAATTCTCCTGAACTGCAAAGACCTGGAGCCCATCTCTTGCTTTCCTGTGGGCCTTACAGGCTGAAAGCTGGGTCTTTAAAGTTTATTAATAGCACTGGTCGCATTAACAGGTTTGTGTTTTTCTTCTTCTGTCAACCAAGTTATTCAATTGAGATTTTTGGGTTATTTTTATTCAAAGTATCAGAGACAGACCCAAGAATGTTGTGGTACTGCAGGACAATGATCCCTTGTCACTAATGGGCAGCCAAGTAGGGTTTGTCTGTGTGGCAGGCTCTCAGTCATCAGTGGGCAGGCTCTCAAGTCTCCAGTGAAAAACAAATAGCTGCAAACCGGAGCAGGATTTGGTTTCACAAGTATTTCTTTACAGCAGCATTGCATTTCCAGAACCTCAATCACGTCCTCCTTGTTGCCACTGATTTTTCCAGAGCACAGCCATATTCTCCTTACTATGGCTGATTATTCCAGAAGCCAGTCAAATTCTTCTTTCTGTGACTGATCCCTTCTGCACCACCACCATTCCCCTCTCTCATCCTGTTGTACCATTTGCAATGGTCTAGCTTTTAGAATTATCTCAATTCCAAAAGAAAACCAGGACAAAATCCCCTTTTTTTTAAAAATTTTTTATGATGTTATGTTATTTTTATTTCAAGTGAGTTGCCTAATCCATATTTCAGCTGCATAAAAAAAGTTGTGGAGACTGTGAAAAGGTGACAAGAAGTGGAAATATCGGAGTTTGTGCGACTGGAGGCTGAGCCAGACCAAAGGAGCTCCCTTGTTCTCCTCTTTGAGTCATGACGACCTCAAAGTGAGTCTTGGCTGCAAGGCACATGTGTGTGGTTTGGTGTTTGTGTCAAAGGAGACAGTTTGTGGCTTTGGTGTTTGGTCACTGGGTAGAAAGTGCTGGTGCTTGTTGGGTATAAAAGCTCTGCCATGGCCAGCAAGCTCCCAGGCTGGCTCTGGGTTTGCAGGCAAAAAAAGGTGATGTAGGATGCTAGGTTCCCTATATTTCAGAAGCGTGACTTTCTAAGTCCTGCAATTAGTGTGTGACTTTTCATTCTTTAAATGGCACCTCTCTGTGTGCTAATTTAAGAAAGGAACTGGTCATTATCCAGGGTGGAATATCGGATGTGTCTGATGGTCCAACAGGTGACATTTTGGTGGCTACTGGGGACCTTAAAAAGGCGTTCTCATAAAACCTCTGCAGTACAAGACACGGGGAAGAGAATTTCTGGTTTATAAGTGCTAAGCTCTTTCTGCATACTAATTATTCCATCTTCTCCTGCTGCCTGCTGGAGTTGCTAGTGCTTGGTGCCTGCCAGAAGGGATCTGGAGCTGGCACACATAGCAGCAGCTATTCTGCTGCCTTTGGAGAAAGGTGTTATTCTGCCTGGCAAAGCAAGGGAAGGAGTGTTGAGAAACATCCATGCAGCCAGGTAACGCGCAGGATGGGGAGCATTCTGTCCTCTGTGATGTCTGCACTGATCCTTATAAGGAGTTAAACAAGGCGGAGTGAATAGAGGGAGGGCTGGTTCTCTCTTGAAAAGTTTGGTTTTTTTTTCACAGGAAGAAGGACTGAGTCGAGTATAAGTTCAACTTTGTTTAGCCTAGATTTATTCTGGGAGTGTAATATGTATTGTAAACAACTTTCTTCATAGAAAAGTATGTGCACGAAGCCCAGTCTGATTTATTTTCTCTGTTGTTCAGATTTAGCCCAAACTGGTATGAGTTCCTAGTTTTCCATAAATGTTAATGCTTTTACAAACAAGCCCAACATGTAATTTCACTTACTGTACGCTTTGTGTTTGTCACGCAGAACAACAGCCACCCTGAAAAGAAAGTGTTCTGGTTTCCAGTGCAGAGTCAGGGTATCCCTGAAGGATGTGAACAAACCTGGGGCTGCTCTCTTGGTGTGGAACCCCCAGTTCCCTCGATGGGGTGCCTGGGCTATGCTCTGGCTTTGCTCACCCTCCCTCTCTCTGTGTGGGGTCATAGCACTTGGGGAGATCAGAGACATTCTTTCCCTGTGATCAGGCTGGATCCCTCTTTCTGTTGATTCCATAATGCCTGAGAGAGCAACTCTACCTCCCTCCTGGGACCAAACTCAACCCCTAACAAGGCTTCCTTTCCCCTGACATTGCTGCTGACCTTTGGTTGATCCTCAAAGGCTGTGTCAACCTGAGAGCTCTGAAATCTGCCCTGGCCTAGCAGCCTTGATGCCATAGTCACTGCGACTGACTGGTAAGTCACTGGAAATGATCTGGCAGCACCAAACCTTCTGCAATGTGATCCATAAGGGTCCAATTTTGGATCCATATGTTGTTGCTTATCCCCACTTAAGTGTTGATAGCAGTTAAGGTCCCACCCAATGTGACAAGGCTTAGAACTGTAAATATTCCTGGAATATATGTAACAGGAGCCAGCCTTCTCATACGGAGCGTGGGCAAAGCAGTGCTCCCTAATTATGGGTTACTGCACAAATACTGTATGTGTTTGCTCAATGAGTTGGAGATGTTTGGATGTCAACTTCAGCACCTCAAGACATCCCTAAATCTCCAAAATAGGCTGTTCTGAATTAGGTTGAGTTTAGTTGTGGGGGTGAATGGATTCCCTTTAAACTGGTGAGCACATGAGAGAGAAACAAGACTCCTGAGTTCCCTTGAGACCCATGAACCAACCATTTGAGTTTTTTCACAGAGCTGCATTTTCTCTGTTGCTATTTAACTAATTTCTTTGCTGAGACTGCTGTAATGAAGTGAAGACCTAAGAGCACCAGACCTGCTTTGGAGCAGAGTGAAGAAGACTCAGTGTTGTATGCTCTTCTTGATTTCTACCTCATCCTTATTCTACACTCCCTTATGGAAGGAGAGCTGGATCTTGTCACACACTCTGAACAGGGCTGGCAGCCCAGAACACTACCCCATCCTGCCCTGGAAGTGCCTCTGAGTGACAACAGCAATCCCATGGTTCAGGACAGAACAGGTCCTGTGTGATCTGTATTGAACATCCACCTCTTGAGCAGATCCTTGTTCTGTGGCTTTTCCAACATCATGCAACATCTTTGAATTCAGGTCTTTGCTCTCTTTGGTCCATGTGGAATCTCCAGAGCTTGTTAAACTCTGAGCACATCACCTTGGCTCTATCTGAAACCAGTATCTGGGAGTTTTGGGACACAACTGAACAGCAGGAACTCAGTTGGCTGCATGGAAAAGAAACCTTTATCCATGTCCTGCATCAGGCCTTGCATGGCCAGTAAGATCCATCTGTGGAAGGGGATGTGGCATCCCTCTGATATGCCATGGGCAGTAGATCCTGCCAGGAGCAGGATGCTGGGTTTGTCAGTCTTCAGGACAGCCACCCTGGTGTTCCCCAGCCCTGATGGTAGGTGAAATCTCTTGTCTGAGCTCAGCGCTGCTTTTAGCAACTGGAAGAAGGGAGAAACAGCCTCCTGTGGAGCTGGCTGGACAGAGCAGCATGTGTGGGATGGAAGGTCCTTGCCTTCTGCCTCAGGAGAGCATGGAGGGGAGCTTTTCTGGCAAGCAATGAACTTGTTCAAATAAATAAAAGGCTAAAACCAGCTCATTCTCAGCCCCCTTTAGAAACTCTGCAGCAGATGTTGTCAGTGACTGTAGGTCCTTGTTGGGAATCCCATGGATAATCACTGACAGCAGGGAAACACATGCCACTACATAGCAGCTCAGAGAGGACCCTCTGTTCTCTGAAATCTTTGGAATATCAGTCTGTGCTGATGGAAACAAGGCAGACTGAGCAGAACTCCTCTGTGCTCATGGCTTGGCCATGCCCAGGCTCTGTGGCCTCCAGCAAGTTCCTTCTTTGCACTGTAGATACTTCTATATGTGGTGAAGTGAGGGATAGGCAGCTGCTTCTTGGCCAGGCTTTTAAACTTTGCGACGTGAAACTGGAAGGCACTGTGTTCAGAATAGATACATGTTCAATATTGTTCTAACTATTTACATCATTGAAGATGAGCAGGGGCTCACCAAAAGCTCAGCTTTTTACAAGACTATTTTTTTTGCCACCAGTGAAAATGAGAAATGCTGCTAAGAGATAAAGAGGCTGGATATCATGAAAGTGATACTGGACGAGGCTTGGCCTCTCTCACAATAAATGCTTTTCTCTCACTTTGCTGCATTGTGAGCTCAGCTTTTCCGCTCCTGTCGTGGAGAAATTATCCCATCTGAAAGCACGACATTGTTACAAGGTGACGTGTCCAGGCACAGTGATGGCTGTGGGAGATGGCTGGGGCTAGGAAGGGTGGGACTGAAGAGATGAGTGTGGCTTCAGTGTGTGAAAAGAGCAGGGAATTCGGGATTCAAGGAGTGAAAGGAAGAGTCAGGTCAGGCTGTGCTGTGTCAGGCGCTCCCTTCCTGCTCATTTCTGCATATTGCTGTCAAGTCTCATGGCATGTAAATAGGAAAGAAATGCTTGTTTCCTTGGATTCATGGACTTCCTTTCGGGGAAATCAAAGTGAGGCAGAAGGTGGAAATAACTGTCAGAGTCTTGAATTTAAGGGCATGGTGTTGTTTTCTCCCCCTGTTAATATGGAAAACTCTTTAAGATCTGTCCATATCCAATGCAGCCAATTGATTGTCCCATAGTAAGAATGAACCTGCTAAGCAAAGCCTAAACCTATAAAAATCCCGGGATGTAACTCCCAGCAGGACTATGGAAAGCAACCATATCATTCCTGTTACACCTAAACACTACTGACCAGTCTGGGAAGTGATGAGATTTTCTAGCCATGCTCTGAAATCTTCCTTTATGGTTTAGGAGCATCCCAGGGACACAGCAAAGCATTTTTCATGAAGCTGTGGATTTGTGTATGCATGGAAATTTCCTGTCGATGGGGTATCTAGAAGAAAGGAATGAATTTTGGACAGGTGTAAATATACAGACCCACACATGGGCTCCACAAACACAGCAAGCTGGATCCAGCTCTTTCTCAAACCAGACTTGTCTGCTTATTTTATTCCTTCTTGAGGCTTTCCCAGCATCCCTTGTTGGAATTTAAACCTGTCTATTTTATAATTTATCATGGCTTCTAGTCCCAGACTCAGTGCAACTCACATCCCTCCTGATGAAGTAGTAGCAGATTGTTCCCATCTGATCCTGCTAATCCTGAGAAGTTACAGTTGAGTTAAAAACTCACGTGTGTAGTTAACATGTTAGGAAGCACCAAAAGGAAAATGTGCGAGCCAAAGAGAAGTGACCGAGCTGTTTAATGTGATTGGAAATCAAGTTAAGAATATTCAGTAGGAATTATCTCATGATTCACTGTAGTATAGTTATTTTATCTTCTGAGTCTTCTCATTCCTGAAAGTGACCATTTCATATTTCTGGGAAATAATGGAGGCTCCCTTTATTTGGATGGTGTTGGTCAACAGCAATCCATCATTGAGAGCTATGGTGTTAGTGCAGCAGGAACTGCACTTGGAGCAGTGGAATGTCAAATAGCTGTAGCTTTTCTGCAGGGAAAGAAAATGTGTTCTCTCAGACAGTGAAACGCTTTCTAAAAAACCCTGTGATACTGTAAAATTTGCCAGGAGATCGTCAAACAGATATTTATTTGTTTATATGAAACCAGCTTTCCTTTGGGCCATAAGGTTTGAAATCCCTAGATCTCAAAGAAGGCAAGGGAAATACAGGGAAGTGCTTCTGCAGGAAATCCTTCTCTTCTCTGTCTTGTTTTGTAGGTTTGTATTGATAAGACCTGAATGACTTAAGTAGTTCCAAGAGGCTGGAGATCAGGTAAAGATTATTGCCCCAGAGAGTGCTGGGGCACTGTCCAGGCTTCCCAGAGAATGGTCATGACCCTGAGGCTGCCAGAGCTCCAGGAGTGTTTGGACATCACTCTCAGGCACAGGGTGGGATTGTTGGGGTGTCTGTGCAGGGCCAGGTGTTGGACTCAATGATCTCAGCGAGTACCTTCCAAGTTGGGACATTCTATGATTCTGTGAAACCCTGCAGTACTTTAACCTTTTAGAAACCCCCACATGGACCTTTCCTAAACTCTTTCCATGAGAGACTGCACTAGAAACAGTCCATCCTCACTGTCTCTCTGCACAAACTTCCTTCTCATTAAAGAGGAATGGGAATTTTCTTATCTTGCCTTGGCCAGAAAACACTGCAGATCTGTCACTTCAAGTAAGTAATTCCTTCTTTACCCTTACCAAAAGCAAGATTGGCCTACAAAGTCTAGAATACATTTTTTCCTTTGGATTCCCTTGGTAATCCCAGTAACTGGTCAGAATCTTTGCAGTGGAATATCTGGGAGCAGAGTTATCACTCCAGTACAAACTATGTTTTGAAATCTCTTGGCTCTGGTTTGCCTCTGAAGGTTATAAATACTGTTCCCAGCACAAATATTCTCCATGTCTGAGAGCTAATGAGCTGAACAGCTGCACTGGGGCTGTCCACCAGGAAACACTAAGCCATGTGAAAAAGATTTTAACATGCCCAGGCACTCTGATATAAGAGACTGAATGTGTTTCTAAAATGCAGGGGTTTTCCCACATCTATTTTATACCTTCAAATGAAATAGTCCTTTAATGATCCTCTTTGACACCTGTAATTGTCAGGACAAGACCAGCACAGACCATCACCTCTGTGATACTGGTGCAAATCCAGCTGTTTTCAATAAAACAAGCTATGTTTATGGAAGGAATAGACCATAAAGTGTCAAAAACCTCTCTCTGATCCAAGTATGCATTTTTGTAAGGATCCATCTGAAATGTACCACATGCAGACAAGTATTCACTGATACACTCTGACTCTCTGAGCAGCTTCAAGTCCAAAGCACCAGTAAATCCACTTTAACTGTCCAGCTAAACTGGGTTTATGGCTGCTCTGCATTGCCAGAAAAAGGTAAGGTGTCCTTGCTCCTGCTGACACATCTGATCTAAAGTATCCAAGAATTTATAAACAAGATTTAGGAACTATTTGAAGAATCAAGTAACTTTGTCCATAAATTTGGGCCAACACAAGTATCTATAATTCACTTCAGAAGTGACATAAAGAGGAGACGTAACTGTGTGTCAAACCCAAGTTAGTCAGGATAAGTGTGCAAGCAGTCTTGCAGTTCATAGAATTACAGAATGCCCTGAGTTGGATGGATCCAACTCCTGGCCCTGCACAGGACAACTGCAAAAACACCATCAATGTGCCTGAGAGCATTGGCCAAACACTTCTCAATTGTGAGAACCTGGGTGAGTGTGCAGACAAACATTCTGCATGGAAATCTGCTTCTCAGCCCTGCTTTGGGAGGATCACAAGGCCTTTCCTGCAAGACTTTTTCCCATCAGTGCTCATCAGACCCCAAACTCCTACCAGGGTTACAAATGGCCCACTGAAACAGAAGTAAAATGCAGTTGCACTTCACTGTACACAACAGCAAAATCTCTCACGTTATCAGATGGATCTCAAAACCACACCTGATCCTGGTTTAGAAAAAGCCCCTCTGACTCTGCCTGCACTTCTGGAACTCCTGAGAGCAACAACATGTATTAATGGACATCCTGAATCCTTAAATTCCTGATCTGGGTCTGTGGGAACAATTCTTTTTGCCTGACTCATGTTGACTTAAACCCAAGTTTAAGTTAGTTCAGGCAAAGTCAAGCCCAAGTGGTGAACAGGATCTTTCCATTCAAATTCCCAGTAAGACTGCTTCTTCTTAAAGAGAAAAACAGACTGGGTAAGCTGAACACAATAAATAATTTTCTCTCTTGTTTTGGGCTAAAAACATCCCAGTTGCTTAAGTGAAAATTGCTGTGACTTAAGAGAAATGTGTCCCAAGGCCCTTCTGTTGTTTGTTTGTCTATCATTAATCACTGGAAGGGCCTTTCCCTAAGAAATGCCATTGGCCAGTTTGCTTTCAGTAGCTCCAGGCTGGATGCTGATCTGGTTCCTCTGTTTGCATCTGGCATGAGTCTGATGAAGGAAGTGGAGTGACTTGGAATTTATAGTTGTATGAATGAGAGCAGAAGAAAACATCTGAAACCTTCTCAGATCTTTAGCATCTGGAGAACATAATTTACTGAAACACCTAAACATCCAGTAATAACTGCTCTAACATCCTGGTCATGACATTCTTTCTAGCGGGGAGACTGGGCAAGGGTGGGAAAAGAACAAGAACAAAAGCAATGCAGGGGTAAAAAAAGCAGTGAGCAATGTGGATTTCATATGCTCATGGAAATAGACAGGATACACTCTTCATGCTGGATTTTCCCTGTTCCTGGACTTTAGGATTCAGTGGAATTACTCCTGATTTACACCCTTTTGAGTGGAACAGGTTCACTCCCCTTTTTTTCAGCAAAACAAATATTTGTTACTTGGAAAGAAAAACATAGGAGTCTTAAAATTTGACCCAGAGCTGAGCATAAATTCTCAGTAATGCAAGAATTTGTGTTTCATTGTTTGTAAACAAAGAAGAAGCCCTTGGAGGGAGTGTGTGGATTAATGCCAAAGGAATGGCAGAGGGACAGTTCCTGTTGCGGTGTAACTGAGGATTCCTCCTGCTATGGGCGCAGCATCTCCATGTGCATCCCATGGAGGATGGGATGGAGGAGCAGGATGCTCTAACATGAGAGGGTTGAGCTTTGGGAATGCTGACAGCAGCTTCTCTGCTGGCTCAGGGCCCTTAGGCAAAGCAGGACCTTGATCAAAACAAGCCCAACTGCCAGAAGGAATCGAGATCCAGTGCTGAGCTGGAGGTAGCTGGGGGTCTGCAGTGCAGACATATGCTAAGAATTATTTCCAAAATCACCCTGAGTGCCAAAAGGGAATCGAGGTCAGATGTTCAGCTGGTGTAAACTGGTGTGACCCCTCCTGGGTCCTACCTCTGATCCAGGTTTTTTTAGCTCTCTCTAGACCTCAGGTTCCTGTAGCATCCACAAATGAATTCCAGATTCCCTGATAATGGATGATTTTGTCTTCTCTTCCTCCTGAAACACACCAGCACTGTTTTGAAATGGTGATTTAGCCCCTGAAGAGCCACAGAGCTCCCTGACCCTGGAGAATGCAGAGCAGCTTCTGTCTGGGAAGGGAGAGGAACCGCATGTGCACATCCCCGTAAGCGCTGCTCATTGAGCACAGTCTATTAAACTCCACACGAACTCCAGGCCCAGCCACAGTCCAGGGTATTTATGGAGTGAATGTTTTCCTGTAAAGGATATAGAAAGACGATGCAACCACTGTAGAGCCCTGACCCTCCCTCACATCCTCTCACCTTTCATACACACATTTTTATTATTATTTCACTTATTTGGACAGGAATAGCATGGACAGATCCTGGCTGCCTCTCCATTCTGCAAGGAAAGGGATAGAGAAAGCCTTTCATCCTCCCTCCCATGCCCTGGGGAAAGCCCAAATCCTGCCGGGACAATACCAGCTTTTCCACTACAGCTAAAACAGTAGCGGCCCTGTCCAGGCAGAATGTTTCAGGGGACATACACAGAGCCCGAGCAATTAATGCCAGAGCCAGGAGCATTTCTGTGGGTTCTGAAGGTGCTGAGTGCCAAGTGACCAATAGCTGCCCTGGCAGGAAAAGCCTTTTTGCCTGATGTCCTTGAAACAGAGCCTGGCCCCACAGTTTTTATCTCCCCCATTCCATTTGGTGAGGTTAGGCCATCTTGGGCTCAACTTTGTCAAAATCTGAAAATCCCCCAAATGTTTCTTTTTTAACAAAGCATCTTGACCTTGCAGACTTGTCTCTCCCTGGCAGGCAGGTCATCAATTTCCAGTCTAATACACCAGAGAGAACATTGTGAAATGACTGTGCATGAAGAGGCATTGGAGTAAAGGTGATTTGGGGCTATTTGCTTGGCAAAGAAATGGAACAAGCTACAGCTCTTCTTTTACCTGACTCATGGCGATATTGTGGGGATCAGGTTGGAAAAAACCCAAGTGACTGTTATTCACCTAAAGTCTGCCTTCAAACCCATCCCATGCACCTCTGTTGCCAGACGAGATCATGTTTTTGAGGGGGAAACAATTTAAAATATAGAGATGCAAATTATTGGTTCAAATAACTTCCTTAAAACTTCCTTAAAAATAACAGACTGAGGCTTTGGAAAACTGATTTGAAAATGTCTGTTATTTCACATCAAGTAAAATGGCCCAAACGGTAAAAGTTTGAGTAGTCTGTCAATGGTTGCTTTACAGTGATTTGGAATCAATCAAGTGGTTGCTTTACAGTGTGGTAAGAGCTGTACTGGAAACAGAGGTTCTGAACTTGAAATGTTTTAAGCAGGTTTGTAACAGTAACATTATTTTACATAAAATGAACAAATGAAAAAATGCAGCATTTGTAATAATTTTCTACTACTAATAATAAAACTGTCACCTCTAAATATATTAAAGGGATTTCTACCACCACACAAGTTTCTGAGAAAGTGAGCCAGGGGAATTGTGTAGGAAGAGAGTCCTCTCTGGAGAAGAGTCAAACTCAGCTTGTGTGAGTTTGGTCTGTCTGATGGCAATGATGGCTCCAGCCACAGACGAATTCCTTATTAATGTGTAAAATCCTGTCATTCCTAAAACAAGGATCTTTATGGAGCTTGGGACTTGTCTTTTCTTAAACATTTGTGATGTGAAACTTCAAAAATATTTATTAGTAAGGAAAAAAATAAAAAAAAAAAAAGACCAACCTCATAGATGTCTGTCTGTAACCCCAACAACAAAAATAATTAAGAAGAGGCAAGGGAAAGTCTCACACAACATTTCCCAACTAATGTTTAAGGTTTGTAACTCAGTTTGTGCAGTCCTTTGGAGGGAGATGCTGCTCTTTAATCAGCCGGTTTGCAGCTAATTTCGGAGGTGCTTGTGTTACATTGCAAGGTTAATAATCCCTTCAGCTGGGAGAAGTCCCTGCCATTCCTAAGGTGCCAGTCCTTTGTTTCAGGGGGGCTGGAAGCTAACCAAGGACTCTCGTGCTGAGACTCCTGTGCTGAGATTCCTGTACAGGAAAGGCTGGCAGAGCAGTAGCTGGCTGAGCTGGAGACTCCACTGACATGCTCATCTCTCCTGGTCTCTGAAATCTATGCCTCTTCTCTATCCTTAGGGCTGGGATGGGCTGCAGGAAGACCAGATGACCCGAGGGTCCTTCCAACTTATATTATTCACTAATTCCATGTAATGTGCTGGAATTGTTCCAAAACCTGAATGTGAAAAGTGTGGGCAGGCTTCTGTTGGAATCTCAAACCCCTAATGAAAGCTACATACAAGTCCTGGGAGGCCACCCACCCCTTCAGGTCCTCCCAGGCTTCCAGAGCTCAGGGACCTGTTGCTGCCTGTTGAGGCTCCTGAGATGTACAACTGGTATGAATCACAGAACTATGTCAGAGCTGTTTTGTCTGAGTCCTGGATTTTAGGGCTGAGATCTTAGGTGATGCCAGAGGTTCTTGCAGGGACAGGATCCAGAGAATTCCCCCTTACATCCTTTTGGATAGAGCTGTGTAGACACAGACACTAGAGGAGGCTCCTCATCCTTGTGGCAGAGCTGCAGCTTCTTCAGGAGGTGGCAGATCCCAGTGTCCATAAAATGGGATGAGAAAATGAAGCATTTGTAGAACCAGTATTGTTATTTCATAGCCCATAACTGGAGAGATGTCCCTTTGTCCCTTCTCTTTCCCAAACCATGGTACCTCCAACACATCCTGCTGTGCCTCACCTATGCAGTTTTTGACGACCAAGCCCCCCGAGATGCAGAGTGGTCACAGACGCCAGAGCTGTACTCCAGAGGAGTCCTGTGGCACTGGTGGCCTCCTTACATGATCCTGTCCAAATACACCTTAAACATGCACTCCCTCCCTGTAGTTTTCCTTCAGGATAATTAAGCATTCAATAAGTTAAGAAGTGGAAAAACCTGAGGAAGCATCTGTTTCACAGGTGGGTGCAGCTGTTTCCTCCCAGGGCTTGTTATCCTGCAGTTCTGTGCAAGCCTGTGCCTTGGCACAAATGCTCCTGACCATGATGGTGACTCACTACTTGTATCTAAAGATCCAAATTTTGCATTTGTTAAGGGTCTCAGGGGATCACCTGCTGTCACAATCTTTTGCACGGATGTCCTTGGAAGTGCTGAGTTTCTCACTGTTCACCTGTTCTGAAACAAGGATCACATGCTTTGATAACTGGGGTTTGGTGTCTTTCCCCTGGGTGTTCTGGGCTGTAACTCTGGTACTGCAGACCTGATGTTTGCATCCTGCCAAGATCAGGCTTCAGAGTGACATCTATTTTTTTCCTGGAAGAGAACATGTGCTTTTGCCGGCCGGCTCTGTCAGAGCACCATCTCCTTCTGAACTTAAGATGTTAAGATTGTTTTTATACATATATCATATTTACAAGGACATCAGCAGCCATCTCACCCATCCCAAGTATCACATCCCTCAATAAACTTCAATGTCACAATAAATCCTCAAATACAATAGTTTCTCCCAGAGCTAATATAACTGTGGATTTCACAAGTCAACTTCACAACCATGGACAAAATTTGCCCCCTGACTGACATCCCTTATGCTATGAGCCCAGCAGTGTGGTCTCAGTGCTGTGTATCTGGTAAGCTGGGCAGAGGGAATCCCGGCTCTGCTGGAGCCAGCAGGTGTTTCCCTGCAGTCAGCATTTCATCCCAGGGCTGTGCTGGAGTGAGGAGGGGGTTGTTTTCCTGCCTTTTCCTTCTGTACGGAAGGGAAGCCTTTGCACCCTGGTTGGAGTTAGACAAGGTGAAACATTGAGCCTTTGCTGAGCTCTGATGCTGCATTTCTGCGACATTTTATTTTGACAATTTACAGCCACTAATGTGGTGTCATTGCTGATGCACTTGGACAACAGAGTCAGTGATCTCAGACGGCTGTTCAGGAGCCCCAGCTCTTCTCCACTTATTAAAGGGAGCCTAGAGAAATTAGGCTACAAATGGAGATGCCTTAATTAATTGGCTATCAATTAGACAGCATGAATCTGATGTCCCTCTGTACACACTGAATTAGTGCTGAGCTTCAACTAAAACTCGGGTCTGGAAGAGCCCTTTTCAGCTGTGAATGCTCTGGGAACCATATTGAGCCCTAAAAGTATCCAGGGCTGTTCATCTGTCTTGCCCCAAAGCATACGGACCAGGAGAACACCTTCCCAGCCTTGCAGCAAACACAGAGCCTGGTGAATTTTGTTCTGTTACAAGTAATAAACCACAGATGGAGAAACCATCAGTGGCACTTGAGTCCCGTAGCCCTGTACCAGCAAGAGAGAAGTGAAAGGGGCCAGCCCAACTTAAGAATTGCTTTGTTCCTCAGACTGGAACAAAAAGAAGGGAAAGGACTCCTCCATGGCCCTGGATCTGGCACTTGTGACCAGCCTGAGTGTAGAGCAGGATGCATCAAGCAGGCAGCAGTGGTTGGGTAATGACCAAGGAAATGGACCCCTTGCATTTCCAACCACTGAGCTGGACGTATCTCACCATGTCTGCTGGGCCAAGTTCGTGTTTGGTGTCATCAGGTTAAAAGAGTTTGATATCATCAGACTGAAGAGGTCCCAAATGGAAATGAGGGCCTGTCATCCACTCCAGAGGTAACTTTTAATAGGGCTGACCAGCTGTGAGAACACAAATCTGCTGCAAGGCTCCAGAGACCACCAGTGTGTTCTGGAGGTGACCAAGCAGCTTTGGAACAGGGGACAGTTCTGAAGTCACTGAGGACTGGATGAGCACAATTCTCTGTACCATGATACTTGTAGCAGCTTTTATTTTGGCTTCTGCAGGCAGAGGGCCACGGGGAGAGATCCTACTGAACCAAAAAGCTGTCTGTGTGCTTGCCTTAATTTTATTCTTTAGCCTGACATGATTTTTAGCAATTATTTAAATGTCTGCTTTTCAAATAACTATAAATCCAGAGAAGCTGCTGGTTGGGCATGGTGATTGAACCTAGAAGAACATAACGAGACGTATTAAACACCCACTATTCTTTGCCTGGGGGAAATTTTAAGCAAGGTTGACATCTTTATCCCTTCACTTGAGGCAGCTCATGCAAAAGGAAGAGAGAAAAATTGGTGCTAACTTGGGTGTTTCCTGCCTTTGATCATTCTGAGTCACTCAACTATCATTTTCTTCTTTTACCTCTTGGCATGTCCAGCATGGTTAGCAGCTCAGTTCTAGCATGAGGAGTAGTTTTGGTTGTCCCAGTGCCCTATGAAAATCTTGGACCATGGGTGGAGTGAGCTCCCAAAATCAAGGGATCTCCAGCTAATGCTTCTTCACATCCTGATCCTATAAGCCAAAAGGTAGTTTGAAGGAAGAATAGGACTGAACTTGGTATGTTTTACTGCCCTAGGAAGGTGGAAGCATTCAGGTGGATGATGATGAGAAGCTTGGAAAGGATGGTTTATAATCAAATTATTCTTTACTTTTGTTGTAGGTTGAAAACTTAATCAGCCATCATAATGCTGGCTTAGTACTGAATATTCTCCTCAGAATTCCTGACAAGCGAGTGACATTGGGATTTTGGCTGAACAGTTCATCTGAGGTCACACAGCAGGTTTATGTTAAAGCAGAATTTGGAGGATCACGGTTTGAGGTGCAGTTGCTGCTTCTTATAAAATCAGAGAATCATGGAATAGTTTGGGTTGGAAGGGAGCTTAAAGTTCATCCAGTCGCCCCATGGCAGGGATACCTTCCACTATCCCAGGGTGCTCCAAGCCCTGTCCAGCCTGGTCCAGGGATCCAGGGGCAACCACAGCTTCTCTAGGGAACCTGTGCCAGGGCCTCACCAGCCTTTCAGGGAAGGATTTCTTCCTAATATCTAATCTAAATCTGTCCTCCTACAGCTTGAAGTCATTCTTCCTTGTCCTATTGATGGACAAAGGGGGATGTCTTATTCTTGCAGAAGGAGGAATGGATTGAGAAACACATTACACACTGTCCTTTCAAAAAGCAACAGATATGCCATCTTCCCATCTTCAGAGGCCCTGGAGGGTTCAGAATTCATCATTATATTCTTGCCGTGTGAGAAAATGAGACCAGAAGTGTGCAGCACTTTATCCCTGTCTTATTTACAAGCAGCAGGAGAATGTCCTGGGAAATGTGAGCAGCTTATTTTAGTTGACAACATAGTTCAGGATCTCTAAAGGGAGAAGGAATCTCTCCAGCAAGACTGCCTGGAGCTCCAAAGTGCCTGAGAGCAATGGATATTTATGCCATCTCCAGAATATGAAATCTTTTGTGTGTAGGCATAATCCCCTGGTGTGTCACGAGCAGAGGTTGCTGTCATGGATGTGATTGCAAAATCCCCCATCTCACGGAAGAGGAGAAGAAGGTGCATCTGGGGTAGTTTGCACTGTGCTAATGCTCTCCAGCCCCAAATCCCAAGGGGATTTTGGAATGCTAATTAATTAAGAGTCAAAGTTTTCTGTTTCCAGTACTGGACACACAGGGAGTGTAGAGGCTGATCTGGTGTTGCACAGGAACCTGAAAGGACCTGGATGAATTGCAGGGCTTGATTCCCAGCTAAACTGCCCTACCTTGGAGGCAGGAAGGAAGGAGGCTGAACTTAGATAACCTACTACACACACCCTGTGGTTGTTTTCATCTTCTGTCTTGTTTCCCAGCACTCACCTGGGAAGGGCATACGCTGGGGCTGCACTGCAAAGTGCCTGGGCTCCTGGCCCGGCTTTGTATTGGCCTAAAGAAGGTACCATCCCTTGAACAACTTCTCCCCGGGAAAGCTCCCTGACCCTTAGGAACGGCTCCATCCTTCTCAAGTCACTCCATATGTACAGAGGCTCCTGGCCAGTACCCAACTGCTTTGTCCCACCGTGCCCAGCGAGGACTAAGAGTGCCCTCTGCTGCACTCCTCCTTCTTCCATGGCAGTGCTCCATTTGCTCTTCGGGAATAAACAAAACGACTCTTTAACACGCAAAACAACTCTTTCATGTTCTAAAGGTCTGCCGTGCTGGCTGTGCACAAGCCTGGTGCTGTATTTCAGCAGCAAACAGAAAAGATCATTACCCGAGATAAAGATGTGTGAGATCCTACATCCATCCCAAAGCACTTTGGGCAACTGCTTTATAAAAAACTTTCATAAAAGCTTTCCATTGTCTTGTAAAATATGCAGCTCTTCATGGCAAGAACTCTAGTCATGAAACTTTCATTCTCCGCAGCTGACAGATGATGCACAGCCAGTCGTAGTGCCTGACAGCACCGAACTACCCATCCCTCCCTCCTGAAGACTCTGAACACCACAAATCTCTATTTAATCACTCCTCAGCTCTTGCAGCCGGAAAGGAATGGCTATAGGTAGGGAAAGGGGGTCTGTATCAGGAAAGCTGTGCCAGGCTTCATATTCGGAGGTAGAAAGAGGAAAAATTAAAAATTAATAATCCTGCTTTTACTGGGGTTTGATTTACCCACCTGGAAAGTAACCAAGCTGCAGGCACCGGTGGCAGCCCCGTAACCGCCGGAGCCGCAGGAATCCACTCGTGTTCCCTTGGAATTTGGCCATTTTTTGTTGCACCCTTTTGGCTCGGCTCCAGCCTGTCACTCAGCGTGGGGCCCGCCCCTTCCAGAGGCTATTTAAAGAGAAGCTGATGTACAGTTTGCTCCGAAGAGACGGGAAACTGCAAAGGAGTGGGAGGGAGTAGCCGGCAGCCTGGATCCCTGCCCTTCCTAGTACTCAGGATGCCTGGCACCTTGGGGACAGCGACCCGGACCCTGTTACTGCTCCTCCTCACCCCTGGCTGGGTACGTACGGCCCTGAAGCAGCTCTGCCTGGGCACTGCAGCTTCTTGCTTCGATGCATGCGAGGGCTTTGGGTGTGAGAGTCTTCCCGGCCGCCACCTGCTCCCAGGAATGGATTCCTGTTTTCGAGGGAAGCTGGGCTGGGAGCAGCGTGATGCAAATGTGCTGGGTAACTAAACCATGCTGGGGCCTGCCCCATGTAACGTGTCATCCACAGTCTCAGAGCTCCTGGCTCTGACAATGGGAATGGATTTTGTTTTCTTCCATTCCTGGAAGCCAGAAATGAGCCCTGGTCCAGAAGCGGGAGAAGAGGGCAGAGAGAGGGGACGTCAGTGAGTTTATGTCATTGCAAAGAGTAACAGTCTTGTATCCCAGTTCCTTACCATTGCCATCCTTCCCCAGCTGTCATTGAATCCACCCATGTGCTCCCAAAAGCAATGATGCCGAGGGGAAAATTAGACTGCAGCCTCTCCAGAGCAGGATTTGTGCCTGTTTTCCTGTTAATACAAATTCTTGAGAGAGCAGCTGATTCGTCTTAGAACATCTGCATGCTGTTCTCATGCCAGGAGTATCAGGAATGTTGCTGCCATCATAAAATTGCTTGTAAGTGCTTTTTGGCTCAGTGAAATTGGGTTCACAGAGCCCCTTGCAGGGCTTGTTGTGGTGAGAGAGGCAATCAGTTCCTGTTTGGTGAGGTCTGTTGCACTGCTCCTGGCAGTACTTAGTATGTGCCAGCCCCTTTCCTTCCAAGAACTGGGCTGTGTAAGGGACCTAAGGGAAACTGCTGCCATTTGGGGTGGGCGTCTTGATTCTTGCTCTGGTTCAGGTTTGACAGCACCATGTGGCTCATGTAAACAACAAGCAATCCCACCACTGTGACCCTTGGTTACCACTCTGAGACAGGTGATTTTCTCTAAACCTGCCAAATGCCTCAGAAATGTGACTTTTGACTTTGAGCATTAGGGTGGATTCAGTGACCTTAGGTGTCTTTTCCAACCTTAATAATTCTGTGATGCTTTGTGGATTGAGGCAGGAAATCAGAGCTGTTACTCCTGAATCTGACTGTTGTATTGTTCAGAGGTGGGAGTAGCTCCAGGATTACTGGGAGTTATGTTTAGGCTCATCCTGGGCAGGTCTTGGTATCTCAGTGCTCTGTCTGTGAAGGGGGTCACTGGTTCTTGTCTCTCCAAAGGAGCTGTTGTACAATGTGCTGCAGCAGCCACAGGAAGGCTCCTTGAGAGCTGAAGATGGGGACAGAGTAGGGATTATCCACAGTCATTCAGAGTTCGAAGGATGAATAGCTGTATTTAGGCTGCTTAGTCTTGGAGCACTAAAAGAACCAGCTGTGTGTTTATTGTATCCCTTCTACCTTGCAGCATTAACCCCTGGCTCCCAATGCTCTTTGCAAACAGCCAGCTCAGCTCAAAACTCACTTTTCCCTGCCCTCTGAGTGTAGTCATGAGCCCGAACACATTTTAAAACATCCTCTTTGGTTTGGCTCCCTTAGCTGGTTCCCTGGGCTCCTGTGGACAGTGGTCAGTAATGAGAAATCCAGACAGTGCCATGGACCTGCTGCAGTGGTGGGAGCTCATGTTGCAGAACTTGTGCTCTCCTGAGGGTGCAGGGAAAGAGGTTTTATGTAAATATGAAGCAGGAAGAACATTCTCAGTTTTTCTTACCTGCAGGTAACTGCATTTGGTGCTGGCAGTTGGGAGAGAGCTTGTTCTGGCTTGTCAGCTGAGCAGATGGTTCTGGGGAGTTGGAGGGGGAGAACACTATGGAGCAGAGCAGGGGAATCCTCTCGTCTGACTGTTGGCACTTCTGGGGTGGCTCAGAGGTCCTGGGAGTCCCACAGCTTCACACAAAGTGTTTGTGATGGATGCAAAAGCTGTCAGCAAAGCCAGGAGCCAACAGGGAGAGCAAACATTCCAGGCTTTAGAACCTTCTTAAATCCATGGCCTTGATCTCTGACTGGTTCTCTTCTGCTGCTCTCAGAGTTCACAGAAATGCTCTGCAAACCCCAGCAGAAGTCTGGTCAAGGTTGTAGTGAACTTGAAGTCAGGAGCATGCCCAGTGAAGATAGAAGTGAGTTTTGGGGCAACCCTTTCTGCAGAGGGAAGAAAATGAAATGTTCTCTGAGTTGAATCCCTCTGGACTCAGGTCAGTGGCAGGTTATGTGGAAATGTTGGGCTTTGTGTTACTTTTGGGTCTGCAGCAAAGCCCTGAATTCTAATCCTGGCAGTTCTTGGGAACAGTTTGTAGAGTTCTTTGGGACAGTTTAGGGTAATTCTTTGGGTAGAAGAAAGAGAATCAGCCCATGGAAAGAATGCAGGGTGAAGGGTGTTCCATACAAAATGAATATAATCCACTATTCAGCCTCTCTGAAAGAAAATGCAGTAATGGAGGGCTCAAGGAAGTTCAACATTGATTTTTTTTCCCCAGCTATTCCCAACTTGAGAGCCTCCCTGGCCAGGCAGTTTTTCAGTGCTCTGGCTGTTGGGTGTATGTGAGCCAATCCCTATTCCAGCTTATTCCCTCCCCTACCAGCCTAGGAGAGCAGCAAGAATTATAAATAGCTTGGCCTGACTTTGCTCAGCAATAAAACCAGCAAATAGGAGCCACAGCACCTCCTGGGAAATGGAAGGAGACACATCAGAGCTGACTGGTAGGTGTATCTGGAAGTATTTAGAAGGGTCCTGAAAATCATGATGAATTGGGCTTTTGAGCTGATGGCTGGGGGAGCTGAAGTACAGCATAGGTGGGTGCAGGGTTACCTGACTGGTCTCTAATACAACAGAGATCTGAATCCAGATGTTCTCCTGCTGAAAAGCAGCTGTGATACAATGAGGAAGTGAAGCTGCTGTGAACAGAAGGTAAAACGAGATGGGTTGGTTTATGTGGGTCAGTTATTAAGGAAATAACTAGTGCCAGGAATGATTAATGAGGGTGGGAGAGAAAACACAGAGAATTGTAGAATCATAGAATGGTTTTGGTTGGAAGGGATCTTGAAGACCATCCAGTTCCATCCCCCTGTCATGGACAGGGACACCTCCACTTGACCAGGTTCCTCCAAGTCCTGTCCAACCTGGTCTTGGACACTTCCAGGGATAAGAAAACTCAGTTGGGTTTAAAGCTGTTGCATCCTCTTATCCCAAAAGAACTTGTTTTGGTTTGGATTTCAGCAGAAGAGCTATTTTGGGAGTGTTTCTTTCTATGGCCTGTGGCTGACACTGCATTGGAAAATGCTTGTTACCATTATTTTTTCTTAAGTGCATGGATTACATCTCAATATAGATCCCATGTTAGGAACGCTTTGTCTCTTGTGTGATCTCATGTACTCCCTCCAACTCATCTGGGACTGAATAACATGTTCCTTGGCAGCTCCAGCAGCTGCCTACATGGAAAAAAGTAGGGAAGATTTCTGTATTTTTAGTTCTTTTAATGCACTTCAGCAGTTGGGAATTGATTCCTGGGACATGCCAGGTTCTGGTGAGTGGCTCCAGGACAGTCGGCTGGAAAAGCTGGACTGGAGGCTGGAGAGGCTTGCTTCCAAAATACTTAGTGCTAGGAGTTATCCAGGAGAATTATGCTGATTCCTCCTGGGCAGGGAGACTCTGGAAGGACTCACTCCTTGGGACTGTCTGAGGGAATGGCAGAAGCTGTTTCAGGAGTGGTTTAGATGGATATTAGGAAAAGGTTCTTCCCCCAGAGGGTGCTGGGCACTGACCAGTCTCCCCAGAAAATGGACATGGCCCTGAGGCTGCCGGAGCTCCAGCAGCATTTGTACAACATTCTCAGGTACAGGGTGGGATTGTTGGGATGTCTGTGCAGGGCCAGGGATTGGACTCCATGATCCTTGTGGGTCCCTCCTGATTTGGGTATTCCATGACTTTGAGGGAATATTTAGCCCAATCCCAGTCCCACAAGCACTGTGTTGGTTCAAAGAAGTTGGCACCTTCTGACTCCACGTGAGCTAAATTTGGAGCGACAGTCAAAACAGCTGGAAAAGTTTTCCTACTGTAATTGGTGATAGACACAATATCCAAGGAAGCTATATTACAAGTGAGGGCTGGGTGGGATCTGACAAGTGCAAACAGAGCCATAACAAGATATATTTTTTGACCTGTTCCAGGTGTGTGTGCCCCTCCCTGCTGCCCTCAAGGCTATTACCAGCTTGGCTGCTGCTCTCCCGGAGTGGCAGCAGAGCTGTGAGGGGTCTGCCCCATTGGATGCTTCCCTCTCCACCCTGCTTATAGCAGTGCAGGATCCCAGAGTGTTTTGGTGGCATCATCCATGTGCCAGGGTCAGCCCTGGGTGGGAGCTGAGCCGTGTCCAGAATAGTGGAGTGGTGCATGGAGTGGGGCAAGGGGGAATTTGGATGGGCAGGATCTGAACAGAAAACCAGGCTGGAGCTGGCACTGATGTTTCTGAGGAAGTTTCAGAGGATCTCTAGAGACGACACCGTCTGCACTGTTCACAGTCAGGGTGTTACATCTTGCCGAAATCTGGGCACAGCCAGAGCTGAGCTGGTGCTCCTGCTCTGAGCTGATGCAGGACAGGGATGGCACACACTCAGTGACTGGGATGCTGGACACATCTGGGTTTTCCAGAGCAGGTAACTCTGCTTCAGCTGTAGCCTGGTCTCTGTTTAGTGTCTGAAGTGTCATGAAGCCAAGGGTGGGTTTCAAGGGCTGTCCAGTGAAATGCTGCCAAAGGGCACTCACAAGGTCTGTGCACTCACAAGGTCTTGAGGAAGTTTGGTTATGTTGTGTTCCTTGGAAAATGGAAAGGAGAGGGCACATGTAATAAGGAAGAAAGTGTGAGATGCAGGAGACAAAATGAAACTCACTAGCTTCTGGATTGGTTTTCAGCATCTCCACAGTCCCACTGCCTGGCTTTGGGCAAATCCTGTTGCTGTGCACATTGCTTTTCCAGCTTCCACTGGGTCTGACGCTGGTGCAGAGGCTTTGATGTTTTTCCTGTGTTAAAGCTGGATTTCTTGCTGTTAATGATTACTACTTTGTTTCCAGGGAGGGTGAGCTGCGCAGGAGACTCTGAGCTACCACTTGTCCTGTTTGTTTGGCTCTGCTTCCCAGAGGCATCTTTTTTCTTTTTTCCCCTTGAGTTCCAGATTAAATAGGGATGAGGAAAACATGAGTCCTATGAGTCCTTGGGAGTTGCAGACACCCCTCTGCAGCAGGGCTGTCCCCCCTCTCTCTGGGGTGTCTATGCTTACAGCAGAGCCATGTTTTTCCTCTTCCTGCCCATCTACCTTGCAGGAGACTCATTCTCTCCATGGCTTTTTGCCTTCCAGGTAGAACCACAAGTCTGCACATTCCCATGCTCGTGTCCCTCTCAGCCTCTGCAGTGCCCTGTGGGTACCAGCCACGTGTGGGATGGCTGTGGCTGCTGCAAGGTGTGTGCCCGGCAGCTGGGCGAGCTGTGCTCCTTGCACAGGCCCTGTGACCATCACAAGGGACTCTACTGCGACTTCTCCAAAATCCGCAGAGGCAGTGGGATCTGCTTAGGTGAGAGCTGCACATTCTGTCCTTGTGTGGTTTTTCTGTGGTGCCTCCCAGAACCCATCAGAATTTCCTTGGAGCTTCATCTTGTGTCATGCTGGGAGATCAATGCCAGCCCTAGGATCCCCTGGCACACACACAGCTGGCTTCCAGCAGCTCCAGCCAGGCACAAGGGGGGCTATGGGATTCTCCTGTGTCCTGTGACATCCTCAGGGGACATCCTCTACCCTTTGAGTAAACATCAGCAATGTTTACTCAACATTACAGCATTTATTGAAAGTACTTTTCCTTGGAATATCCCGCCCCAATCCCTCTGCCTTGTGCTAGGGATGGGTGTTTGTTCTGCACTTGGCTGCTCCTATGCTAGATGCAAGGTGTATTTCTGGCCATAGCATGTGGGTGGGATTGCTGAACAGCTCCTTAACTGCATTGTATCTGTGTGGAACATGAGAATTCCTGAGACAGGTGATACAAATGCAGAAACTGCTTTCTCTCCTGACACCTCTTTTCAGCTAGAAAATTATTATTTTTTAAAATATTTTAATTTTTTTAGTAGCTCCTTCTGAAGCAAGCAGAAATTATTTTGGTCTAGGAGAAAATAAAGTATTTCCTCAACCTCCTGGTCTTTGTTTGAAAACAAGACTCTTCTGCCCCATCTCTGATAGGAACTGACCTTTTTTTCTTCAATTCAAGCTTTTCCAAATAGACAGGAAGACCTGAGAGCTAGCACTTTGGTGTGAGTACTTCTGGAAGTGTTTGGCCACAGCACTGGATGTCTCTGGAAATGATCCAGCACCAACCTGAGACAGAATCAGAGTATCATGGAATGGTTTAGCTTGGAAAGGATCTTAAAGTTCTTCTTCAGCCACCTCCTGCCACGGGAAGGGACATCTTCCACTATCCCAGGTTGCTCCAAGCCCCATCCAGCTTGGCCTTAGACCCTTCCAGGAATGGGGCAGCCACAACTTCTCTGGGCAACATGTGCCAGGGCCTCACCAGCATCACAGGGAAGAATTTCTTCTCAATATCCTATTTATCCTTGCCCTCTGTCACTCCAGACTCTTGACTAAATGAGTATAACCTTGTTGGTGTTTGTAAAAACTTCTTGAAGGAGCAAGTTGTTTCATTTTCACTCCCCAGTTTTGGGGATTTTTGGAAGCCGTTTGAGTTCCTGGTACTTTCTGCAGGCACTGAGACACCTGAGAGCTGAGGATTGAAGCTTAATAATCACAGGTGTGATGACATCCAGCAGGTGTGAGCTGCATGCTGCCTCATTCTAAATGGGAATGAGGTGTCTGCTTGTGGAGGAAAGGTAGCAAAATCACAGAAACTATTTCTTCAGGAATGTGGGAATTTCCATCTCAAAGTCTCTCCATGAAGCCTTGAAAGCCTTCTAATAAAGGTGCTTTGTATACATCCAGGTTTGATCCAAACATTTTGGAGTGAGAGTCCCAGATCCTGCTGTGGAGGAAATCAGACTTGCAAACACAACTGTCCTTCCTGACTTTAAATGAGAAATTAAGCTTTTCACAGCAAAACCCCCAGTGAACACAAGCCTGGATATATCTCTAATATGGGCTGAGGATTTCGGCTGTAACATCCTTGGTTGACATTTTTGTGATGTCCACATAGATCTGTTGGAAGAGGGGGGATGTTGGAGGCAGTGAAGGAAGCCGGAGAAGTGGATCAGACGAAAGGAAAGATCAATATTTTGACTTAAATTTATCCAAATAAGCAGATGTGCTGGATGCAGAAAGAAGCTGAGGTGCTCAGGTATCATGGGACAAGTGTCTCAGTTGAGACCAGTCTGTAGGCTGCATTGGGAGAGATGCGAAGGGAACCATCAGAAGGACACTTATTTTGTATTTGAGTAATATTATTGCATTCCACTTATTTCAGAGGAATCCTTTCCTTCCTGCAAAGACCTCGGAGTATCAGAAAGATAGAGAGGATCCTGTAGTATCTCTGAAGGAGGAGTCCTACAGGTGGTAGGGAGTGCAGGGAGCTGGTAGACCTTTATGGAGCAGCTCTTTCAGCGGTGCTATATTCCCTGAGGAAAAGGGCAAAAGTCTCCATGGCTGGACTTAGTGTTTGGGGATGGGTGTTGCCAGGCAGAGCTGGAGAATAAAGAGCTGGGTCACTCCATGGGTGCTGACTTTTTGGAGCCTTAATTGGATCAGGTCAGTGGGAAAGGGAGGTCATGGAGGGTAATGAAGGGCACAACAGAGCGATTGAGTTTGGAAAACACGATCAACCCCTGGAGTGGGCTGCTATTCCTTGGGAGGGGAGGGAGGAGAGGGAACAGCATGATCTGCTCAGTGGGATGGGAGAGTGCTCAGGCTGAAAAACAGGGAGAGAGTGTTTAAAAGTATGAATGGTTGTGTAGAGGGAGGGTGGAAAAGTGAAGATTTTGAAATTTCTAAGTTGGAGCACAGAGGTGTTTTTATCCCAATGACATTGAAAAGAGTTGCAAGATGAGATGCAGGTCTGGGTAGGAACAGTCCAGAAGGATTTGTATCCCCTCAAGGGATGGAGATGGGATGGAAAGAGATTCTTACTCCTTGTTTAATTCAAACACTTTCTGTCTGAAACAGTGTCCCCTGGGCAAGCAGGACTTAGGGGAAAACAGATCAAGTTTCCTGGGAAGCCTCCACAAGCATACATAGAGGTTTGCATGGATTTTTTAAATGCTTTCTTTTTAAGGTTCAGGATTGCAGAAAACAGCAGCTTCTGAAAACTGTTCTAAATCAGGATTTCTGTCCTGTGAACAACTCTTAGATTTCAACATTTAGTTTCAGGCTGGGAGAAAAAAAATACATTAAAAAAAATATATATGTGTCTTTTTTTAAACCCTCAAAAAATTATATGACTTATTTAGAATACTCATTTGGCCATGTCAAAACTTTCCCTTTTTGTTCTATCAAAATATTTCATCTTGATCTTTATAGTATCAAAATAATTACCAGAGCAAAATGTTTCCCTCTATGGATACTATCCCATGATAGTATTTTGGTTGAACATAAAGGAAATCTTTCATATCAAATGTTTCAATTGGTTCTTCTTGAGAACAATTTTGATCTTAATCAGGTAAGAGATTTCTGTTGGGAAACTTCCACTGGGAAAGTTCTGGCTACTGAAGTTGTTAGAACTTGGGAGTGTGCAGAGTAAAGGATATATCTGCTCTGTGTCAGATATTGTTGAGTTTCCTTTTTTTGGCCCATTTAAGTTTAATTGAGAAGGACAGAGAGACTGGTAGGATGTCTGGAGTTGAGAGATCCAGAGATCAGAAGGCAGATAACTGGAAAAAATTTGGGCTGGAAGGAGGAAGAGATTTGTGCATCACAGAAGGGCCAAAAAGTTCATCAACCCAAAGTGTAATTTTCCTTTGTAGGTAACATTTGCATGGGGGAACCAGCCATTCTTAGAAGAGCACTGACTTTTGGTATCCCAGGAGTGTTGAGGAGCAAAGCCATGCTCACATGCCATGTCAGGAATGTGTCTTGCACAGCACCACTGACCGGTCACTCTGAGCTGGTTGGGAGGAACTCTGACAGAGAAACAGACTCTTTACAGGCACCAAAGACAAAATCATATTTAGTAGCTCATCCAAGTGGAGAAGAAATTTTTCTAGAGAGTTTTGGGAGGACTGGCATTTCTGAAAAATCTGTGTCAGGAACAGCCTTGGGTCCAGGGAGGCAAATATGAAATATCCAGCACTGGGATGGCAGAGCAGGATGGGCTCTGTCCCTCCGCAGGAGCTCTGTGTCCTCAGGGCAGGGCTTCAGCCTTCTGCTTACTCTTCTCCTCCTCTTTCTCCCTCAGCTAATGAGGGTGCAACATGTGACCTGCTGGGCAAGATCTACCTCAATGGGGAGAGCTTCCAGCCCACATGCAAGCTGCAGTGCATCTGCATGGACGGGGCTATTGGCTGCATCCCGCTTTGCTCCGACGACCTGCGTCTGCCGTCCCCAGAGTGTCCCAGCCCCCGAAGGGTGAAGTTCCACAACAAGTGCTGCGAGGAGTGGGTGTGTGAGGAGGGCGCTGAGGAGAACCGCTTTGGAACAGCCATGGCAGGTCAGTGGGGCACGTGGGATGGGGCTGGGAGCTGTTTGCTGGGAAAGAGGGGTGGATTTGTGGCACCCACTGGTTTGGGGTTGGTGGTGGCTTTGTGTGTCATCGTGGTGGGGGTGGGTACCAAGTCTTGTGCTCCAGAGCTAAACACCACGTCCAGCCCACCCAGCTGCTCTATCACTCCCCTTCCCAGTGGGACAAGGGGGAGAAAATAAATGGAAAGTGACTTGTAGGTTCACATAAGGCAGTTTACTAAAGCAAAAGTGAAAGTTTGCATGTGCACAAGCAAAGAGAAAAAATACAGATTTATTATTTACTTCCCGTCATCAAGTGGTGTCCAACCACTTCCTGGGAAGCAGGGCTTCAGCACATGGAGCAGTTGCACCAAATGGCAAACATTGTAAATAGCTAATTCCCCCCTCCTCCCCCTTCCTCCTCCTTTCCTTAGCTTTTATATCTGAGCTGACATTGTACAGTCTGGAATATCCCTTTGGTGAGTTTAGGTCAGCTGTCTTGGCTGTGTCCACTCCCAAGATCTTGCCCACTCCCAGCCCCTTAATCATGGGGAATTGTTGGAATGACATCACTGATGCTGTGCAAGCCCTGCCCAGCAGTAGCCAAAAACACTGGTGTGTTACCAACACCTTTCCGGCTCCCAGTGCAGAACACAGCACTGGAATGGCTGCTCTGGGAACATCAACTCCAGCTCAGCCAGACCCAATACAAAGTGAAACCTCAGTGGGGCTATGGGAAGGCTCCTGTGACCTGAAGTGTCACATCAGACCTGGCTGGAGCTGGGCTATGTAGGAAATGGCCCCTGCTCACCTGAATCCCCTTCCTACTGAGAGTCCACGCATCTCATGGGATGGGCCAGGCCTTTGCAGCTTTTTCTGAAGTGTTAAACTGAGTTGGGAGCAGCCATGGAGCTGCCACTCTTTGTCCAAAGCCCTGAGCCTTGCCTTGCGTCTCTTCCTCATGGCTCAGTTTTCAGAGAGGCTCCAGCTCACAAGCCAGAGTTGAACAGCCTGCAGGAGAACTGCCTGGTGCAGACCACAGAGTGGAGCATGTGCTCCCGGAGCTGTGGAATGGGCATCTCCACCCGTGTGACCAATGACAACCCCCAGTGCCGCCTGGAGAAGGAGAACCGGCTCTGCATGGTCCGTCCCTGCGACTTCTCTGTGGAGAAAACCAAGGTATGGTGCTGAAGGAGAGGGGACATAGCACCCCAAATGCTGGGGACAGCTTTGGGAATGATCCCGCCTCACAAGGTTTTCTCTGTGCTTTCCCTTCCTCTGTGTCCCGTTGCTCAGCAGTGGAGTCAGAGCACAGGCTTCAGTGTATCTTTCTTGTGTCCATGTTAATCCATCTGCTCTCTCCCTAGAAGGGGAAGAAGTGTGTGCGGACCCCAAAGCAGCGCCAGAGCCTCCACTTTGAGTTTTCGGGATGCACCAGTACCCGCTCCTACCGGCCCCGGTTCTGTGGCAGCTGCTCGGATGGGCGCTGCTGCACCCCATTCCTGACCAGCACCATGGATGTGGAGTTCCATTGCCCTGAGGGGGACTTCTTCCAGAGGAAGATGATGTTCATCAAGATGTGCTCCTGCCACTATGACTGTCCCCGAGACAATGACATCTTCCTGGCCACGTATCACCGTCGAATGATCGGAGACCACATCAAGACTGAGCAGCAGTAGCCCTGTCTGGCCAGATCTGAGATGTGCAGGAGGGTTCTGCAGTGCTTTCATGGCTGTGTCCCGGGCTAATGCAGCCTCTTCCCTTTCTGTGAGGGGCTGTGCCTTCCACAGCAGCACCGTTCACACCAGTGGTCCCTGTAGTTTTCCCAACAAGCTGAGGGGGAAAAGGCCCTGCTGCCCCAGCCTCCTGACCCCCACTCACAGTGGTGTAAAGGTCAGTAAAGGAACCAGAAACAGGCCTGAGCTGCAAACTTGATCCGTATTCCCATTGGCCAGAAGGGAGAGTGGATCAAAGTCATGTGGCTCCCACCTGTCTCCAGCCCAGAGCACAGTTCCTGATTCAGACCCCGAGAGTTCTTCCAGCATGAACTGGGGGTGGACCAGGCTGCCAGACCAAGATATGTCCCTTGCAGGTGCTGCTCTGGGCAGCCTTTAGTGCCTTGATGAGCATTTCATAGAATCATGGAGTGGTTTGGGTTGAAAGGCACTTTAAAGCTCATCTCGTTTCAACCCCCTGCCACAGACAGGGACACCTTCCACTGTCCCAGGCTGCTCCAAGCCCTGTCCAACCTGGTCTTGGACACTTCTAGGGATGAGGCAGCCACAGCTTCCCTGGGCAGCCTGTGCCAAGGCCTCACCACCCTCACAAGGAGGAATTTCTTCCTAATCTTTTCGGAAATGGCTCTGGGGTGGTAGAGGGACTGGACCCTGCAAGCTCACCTGTACAGTGAGGCTGCAGCTGTTTCAGCTGTGGAGTCTTTGCTCTGGATGTTTATAAGTAGGAGGAACACTGTTCAGCTCCAGTCTCCCTGGAGAGTTTAAGGTACTGGCAAGAGAAATTCTCATATTTGTAAAGAGAGCAGATCCCATTTGGAGTTACTGGGGCAGTGCCACTGTGGAGCTGTTGGCTTTGGCGTCTCCAGCGGTGGGATTCCCTCCCGACCACAGACCTGGCAGTCTCTCTGCCATTAAGGACCCCACTGCCACCCCATAGCTCCAGGAAAGGCCACCAGCAGCTAGTGCTAGTGGTTATGTCCAGCAGCACCTTGGCAGCTCTGTGGGACTGCTAAGGTCTTTCAGGTGTGGAAAAATCTTCTGATTTTTAGCAGAAACATCCAGGTACAGGACCTGATCCTGATTCTTAAGTCACCCATGCCTATCATCACTGGAAGTCATTAATTTCTGTCCCAGCCAGGCAGAAGCAGCAGCCCCAAGGCTTCACCTCACCATATCTTCCTACCCCAAATTACAGGCAGTTGCCAAAGGACAGTCCCAGCTATCCCAAGCTGCTGCCCTGAACTTCCAGGCTGCTGACACACAAGCTCAAGGCCCATGTCCCATCCCAGCCTCTGCTCTTTCTCTCAGCCTGTGGCAGCTCATAAGCCTTCCCCCTCCTGTAATCAACTTGAACTGTAAATAATTTATCTGATGTTTCTGTTTTTAAGGCCTTTGTATAGTCCCAGGATCCCATTGGCACAGCCCTGCTCAGGCTGTTTCCCCTCTCAGCTTCTCTCCTGCCATTTATAAGGTTGCTGAGCCTCAAACC
The DNA here is from genome assembly GCA_013400315.1 of Bombycilla garrulus. Taxonomy (NCBI): domain Eukaryota; kingdom Metazoa; phylum Chordata; class Aves; order Passeriformes; family Bombycillidae; genus Bombycilla; species Bombycilla garrulus. The sequence goes on from VXBU01000252.1 coordinate 125,634, forward strand.
ATGTTGAGGTTGCACTTTACTCAATGCTAATAAATATCTCTTTATTTTTTATATCCCTGAATCCATCCCTTTGTGTGAGGCTCCTGCCTGGTTCCCCCTCTGACCTTTCTCCAGTGCTGTGATCCTCTGGAGAGTTGATGGCTGGGTGCTGGAGTGGAGGGAGTGGTAGGGGTTTCTTTTCCCATTCCCAAATAGCAGCAGGATTGATGTTAGTGTTTCACAGGCACCTCTGCAATGCACAAAACAGCTCCTCCCTCCACGGCTTGGAGGGGGGACAAGCAGAGCCCCCCTCTACCTGCTGAAGGACCCACAAGTTCTTAATACCAGATTAAAAATAACCCCGGGAGCAGATGTGAGCAGAAGTCAGTGATAACAGGGCCAGAATTGGAGAGGCTTTGCAGTGGCTTAACAGCTTATGGATTCATCCCCCTCTCATCACATTAGCCAGGGACACCCCCCTCTCCCACTCTGGTACTGCAGCAGGGCCTACAGGTTCTTCCTGCCCCAAAACCTTCATGTACACAGGGGACGGCTTAGGGCTTCCAGGGAGGGGCAGGTGAGGGGGAACAAACCCCTGTCATGCTTGAGCTGCGTGGTGTTGAGGTTCTGAGCTCAAGACAGGATCCGGCCCATGGACCTCTGGGGGCTGCAGAGGCCCTGGGAGAGGCAGCGGGGGACACACAGTGACGGTCCTCGCCAGTGTCCCCAGGGTGGTGACCATCAGATGGCACCAGGAACCTCCCCATGGGGACACCCCGTCCTCAGGGCAGGGTGCCGGGATGTACGGGGCGGGGCCCCTTAGGTGTTAGGGGGACCCGGCTGCTGGGCGTGACCTGGGCTAGCACCCGCCTACTGCAGCCCAGTCCCGGCACCCAGTGGCACCGCAGGGCCACCACCGCCTAGCCAGCGGAGACGGCAGCGAGGCGCTCGGTGCTGGGGCCGAATTCCATCCTGCCGCCACCTCCATCTCCGTCCTCGCGGGGGCCCTGTTCCCCCTTATCTCCGCAGCCGCCGCCTGCGCGGCACCGATAACCCGGGCGTGGCTCCAGGGACGGGGTCAGGTTTGGGGGCACTCAAGTGACCCTGACGCCCTTACCGGCTCCGGCCACGCCGCAGCCTCCTGCCGTGGGCTCAGGACGGGGGCACCCCCGGCTCCTCCACCCCCCAGCAATGATAGGGTTTTCCCTGAGAAAACTTCGGAAAATAGTGAAAAATAAGCGAAAAAACTCTACAAAAGCCCTGATTCTGCGGGTTCTAGGGGGGCTTTGGGGCTCTGCCGTGGCGCGGGGGGAACCCGTGGGGGCACCTTCTCCTTGTTTGGGCCTATGACGACACGGGGGAGCTGGGAGGAATCTCCTGGCCCCACCTACCCTGACGTCACTGCAGCGGCGCGCACTGGCCCCGCCTCCCTCCGCGCGCTGGCGTGCGGGGGCGGCAGCCAGTGGGCGCGGCCAAGGAGGGCGGGGCTAGCTTGGTGATGTCAAAGGGGGTGGGGCCGGTAGTGCAGGTGGAGGCAGTGCGGAGCGGAGTGGCGGCTCCGGTGAGCGCGGAGAGGCCGGGGGGTCACGGGGGGATCTGGGGGATCGTCGGGTGNGGACCCGTCGCGGGTCAGTCTGGTCATGGGCTGCCGGGTTATGGAAGAGTTGTTGTGCTGTGGGGGCACATGGGGTCTCAGGCTGGTTATGGAGTGGAGGGGTTGCCAGGGAACAAGGGGTGCTGTGAAGCAGGGGGTCTCAGATGGGGTCAGACTGGATGTGGGGTGACCTGGGGCTGCGGGAAATAGGGGCACCCGTAGAGGTCAAGCTGGACGTGAGGTATTTTAGGGTGCCCAAGGGTTTGAGGGGGGTGGGGATGTCAGTCTAGGTATGGGGGATCCACGGTGACTGAGGTATGGAGCAGGGGGTTATGGAGAAATGGGGGATGTTCAGGGGCTGTAGGAGACTAGGGGAGCACCTGCAGCGCTGTCAGGAAGCCTATGGGGCAGCAGGGAAATGAGGTGCTCTGGAGTGGGGGGAATCCCCAGTAGGATCAGGCTGAGCGAGTGTGGGGGGAATGGGATGCACTAGGGCTGTTGTAGAGGCTCTGAATGGGGCTGCGGAGGAGAATGCGGGATGGAGGGCCACCCACAGTGGATTCATTCTCAGGAGGTGGATGTGGCCCTGCCTCACGGGGAGTGCCAGCCCTGGGACTCTGATATTTCCCCCCCCTACTGTGGTTTCCACTGGTGCAGTGGAGGGAAAAAGACAGGTGAGGCCTCGGGGAGTGGGGTCCCCCTGCACCCCACAGCCACGGCAGCAGTGTCCCTTCCTGAGAGGTGGCAGCTCCCGCTTTAGCATTTGGGTCCAACTCTGGTTCTTGGAGCATTCGGTGTTGCTGGCGCTGCGCCCGAGATGCAGGAGCTCCAGCCTGTGGCTTCGGCCGCGATCTCTCCCCCGAGACCCCATCCTCACCCGCCGGGACGGTTCCCAAAGTCGGCGGCGGTGGCCGAGCTGCGGGGCGGGGGGGCTGCTCCTGCCGTCCTTCCCTGTCCCGGCGCCGGTCGGGGCCGCGCTGAAACCTCTTATCGACTTTCCCACGCCCGTGGGGGGGGTCTATGTATTCACGTCCCCTCCTCGACGGGGACACTGCGCCGATGTTGCAACCAGAGGTGTGTGCGGCGTCCGCGGCGGTTCCTGCAATCTCTTCCTCTCCTGAATTTCGTCCTATTGCAATCGTGGTGGGACGAGAGGGTGGTGAACCTGCTTGTTAATCCGTGGCGTTGGCTGTGTCGGTGGCGTCTGCCTTCCCCACTTCCTGGCGGGGTCCGAGCGGCTGGTGGGATGGCAGGGGACAGCGGGGGTCAGTGACTATCTTTAGGGCTCTGTTGCAATGGAGGGGTGTGCCTTGGCTCGGCGCTGCCGGCAGCCGCCTCCTCGCACGAGGATTGACTTACGCCGAGGCTCCCGCATGAGGAAAACCAACACTCTGTGGTTTGTGTGAGCAGAAGGGGCTGTGCTGGGGCTTCGGTGGGGCTGTGAGACCGAGCCAGGGGTCGACAGTACGGGAGCTGATGTCAGGCAGACGTACCCTGCATGAGGTCAGGCTGTGCAGGACTGAGGTTTGGGGTGCATCGTCAGCCCCCAGCACTGTCATATGTGACACATGCTCTGCCACTGCCCGGCAGTGGAAACAGCTGAGCCAGAGCAAACGGCCAGCGTGTGAAAAGCTACTTGTGCAGGGCATCTCTGCTGCCTTGTGGGAGAGAGGTTGCCTTTGAGCACGGGAGCAAGTTGGGTTCTTGCAAGGTGCATCCCAGAACGTTCCCATCGCTGTGCTCCCTTCCTGAGGGTTAGTAGAAGCACATATGCAGCTGTAGGAGAGAGCCAGAGTCAGGTCTCTCTTGGGTCCTCTTTCTGCCAGAGAAACCTGGTTAGTCTGTGGGAGTAACTTGCACCAGAGTTGGGGTGACACAGAACCAAGGTTACATATTTGGCTTAATCCTTCCTCTGAGCCATTGCCCTGCTCATGGCCACTGTGCCTGTGGTGGTGCAGCTGCACCATGCCTGTCTCTGAGAGGAAGCAGCTGAAACTTGTGGAACAATTTGCATCCCCCCAGGAGTACAGTTCCTCTCCTAATTCTGGGGCCTGTGTAGACGTGGGTCTCCTCCAGCACATGGTGCTGACAGCCCCTCAGTTTCTCTGACAAAGTGGGGCTCACCCTGCTTCCGCCTGTGGTGATGGTAACAGCGAGTCAGCAGCAGCAAAAAGTTGATCTGTGCATCAAATGTTTCCCATGGTGGTACTCAACATGTTCTGTGGATGTGGGGCTCTCCTGTCCTTTCACTTCGTTTTTTCTCATGCTTAGGAGGGACTTCAGGCCTTTCCGAGAGGGTTTGAAACCTACTGAGGAGAGAAAGTGCCTTCTCATCTGCAGCGGTGCTGCTGGGATGAGGCTCCCTCTTCCTGACGCTTAGCCTGGCAGCTACAGGAATTGCCTGCAGCTGCATCGCTCCGCACTGCGCGTTCTCCAGGCTGGCATGGTCCGTTCAGAGCCAATGGCAGGGAGAGGATCTCTCAGAGGAAACGCAAAACATCAGCTGTTTTTTGAGGAGGGCACTTTGAAGTTATGCCAGTGATTTAATATATAGCAAGGTTTTTCTGAGCTCCCTCCCCAGCTGTTCCCCAGAGGGCAAGGCAGGCTGCAGGTGGTCTCTGTCCCAGAAGGCAGGAATTGCCCTGTCTCTGCTCACCAGTGTTTCACCTTTGTGTTCGTAGCTGGAGGAAGTGGCTCGAGGCCATGGTGGCTGGACATTTAGGGTCTTAATTAGCTCTTGGCCACACTGGATGCTGTGGTTGGAGGTGTGATTTGGGAAGGGGCTGGATTTGCTCATCATTATCCTGGAGATGTCTCTCAGTGAGCTGCCCAGGAAGGAGGAGGATGTCTTGGTTGTCCTTTTTATGGGTTTTGCTTCATGTAATGATTTGTGTGAGCTCTGAGCCCTTCACCAGGAGGGGCTGCAGTTGGTTGTCCCTATTTAGCCTGGGAGCAGCACATGGGGGATGAACAGTCTCACACAGTGGTTATCCCAATGAGGCTGTGATGGTTCAGGTACTTCATATCACGACATTGGGATTTTGTCCTGCAATCCCCTTCTGAGCTGGTGGGAACAGTCAGGGTGGGCTGGCTAGGGCTCTGGGGTATGGCTAAAGCAGCCACCACGGCTGCCCACCTTTCCCCACTAGAGGCTGCTGATGACCAGAGCATTTTCCATCTCTGCTCTGAGAAAGCAGCAGAGTCTGGAATTCGCAGGGCTGAGCATCCCGGCCTGAGCTTTTCCTGCTGATTCACCCTGGAGACAGCAGTGCACTTTCCTTGGCAGTGGCCAGGTTCAGGGGGCACATCTTCTCCCCTGCCAGGCCCGCAATAGATCTCTCTGCTTCATTAAGTCTTAATTAGATAAATGCACCGGGACCATGTGTGAGCCATTGCCAGGAGACATGGATCATAGGTGGAGGCGGGTACCAGGGATGCCGGGTACCATCCTGCCTGCCTCAGGGGTTTTTCCAGCTGAATGCTGAATGTGGAATGAGTTCAGGCTCTCCTATTGTTTTCTCAGGATGTGTACACAGCGATAAGCGCTTCAGCCCTCTGGCATGGCCCAACTGGCAGAAAAGCCAAGGATTAGTTAAGCCATGGAAGGGATCCTTCACCTCTGGGCACAGCCATGGTAAAGCCACCCTGTATACACTAAGGAGACTCTTTGTCCAGGCCACCAAACACCTGGGCAGGATGGGCTGGAAAACCGGGACCCTGGGAAGATGATTAATCACAAAACAATGAGGTGTAAAATGAAAGGCAGTGGCCACTGCAGTGGGAGTGCCTGGGAAGGAGTTCATGGTGTTGCACAAGCCCCACTGCCTTTGCTGGGTGCAGGCAGTGCTGGGTGGGCAGTGTGGGGCCAGCTGGCTCTGGCACAGGGCATGGCTTCCCCAACAATGGCAGAGCAACGCTTTACATAATCTAGGACTTGCCAAACAAGGTTGAAGGTCTGGAAAATCCACCTGCTATTGTTCATACTCAAAGTTTGCTAAATTTCCTGGTTTGATCTGCAGGGCTGGATTTTGTTTTGGGACCACAGTTGGGGAAAATGCAGTTTGCACAGAGGGAAGAAATGGATGTTTGTAGTGTTTAATCCATGCTCTGTAGATGAAACTATTTTTGTGGTTCACAAGAGGTTCTGAGCACCTGCTTGCAGCTTTGTAGGGCTGCAGGACTCTCTGTCTATCCAGTTAGTATGGTTTGCATCTAGTTCTCTCCTGATGCCCCCTGAGAAAAGCCTGGACTACCAGATGAAGACAGAGCGCTGTGGGCAGGGCTCATACAACTACCATCTGGGCTCTCGGCTCGGAGTCTGTGTTGGGACACATGCCATGTTGGAACATCTTTTTTTCTGTCTCAATCCTCTCAAGTCAGACTCTGAGGCTCCAGGAAGGCTCCAAAACTGCCACTCATTGGCAGATTTTAGGAGAAGAAGCTTGATGGGAACTTGGAGTGTCTTGTGCTGTGTCAACCCTGGTGGTGACTTCCTGGTGATTTGGAAGCTGGGAAACCCCTCTGGGAGGATGCTGAGGCTGTGGGAGCCATCCCAGCCTGTGTAAGGCTGTGAGCTTGACCTGGACATGTTTCCTGGCCCTTGAGAAATGTTTTGGGGCATGGGGCCTGCCCTTGTTCCTCCATTTGCTCACCCGAAAGCACTTTGCCAGCACAAATAAAGCTCCCGTTTGCTATTCAGTTAAATGAACAAATCCTGTTAAAATGTTCTCCCCTTGTTTGTGCATAGATGACTGAGAAAACCAACTTTTCCTTCCATTCCTAGGAAAGGCAGATTTTCTAACAAGGAATGAGGTGAATTCTTGCTGGTCCACTAAATGTGAGGCAAGTTTTTGAGCCCTGGAAAGCAGCAGAGGAAGAGGGATCCCGGCATGACCACATGAATACATCCTCTTATTAGAGGCAGCTTCGAGTGCCTTTCATGTAGGTAATTATATCTGGCCACAGTTGACCAGAGCTGGATTTAAGGAGGAGATGTGAGGCTTGGTGTGTGCTGGGAGCCCTCGGAGTTGACTGCAATGGCATTACACCAGTCTGGTAGGTATTGCTAACAAGGTAGTGTAGGACAGCTATGGTGAAGCTCTGAGCCTTAGGGCTTGGAAAACTGAGTGTTGGCACTGACCTCAGCTTTGTGGGGGGGAGTGGGGGTGGACCGATGCCTCAAAGCATCACCAGGATGTTAAGGCAGCTGTCTGTCATGCTGTATGTGACCTCTGTGACCTGATCCTTCTGATTCCTGTGGTGGTTTAGGTGCTCACTGGATAGTACCAGCCATCCAAGGGCTTGTGTTTCTATATCCACTTTCCAAAACCCCTTGGAGAGGGGATAGGCTGCTTGTGGGCACTTTAGAACTTGAGATGTCTGTGTGTGCTGAGGGTGTGTATCAGACAGGACAGCACAAGTAGCTTCCCTGCTCCTGGGTGAACTCAAACACTTGAGTGTGGGAGTGAGGGAGGGCAGACGTTAGCCTGGTACAGAGCCACGTTGAGCTGTATCGTGACTTTGTGCATCTGTGTTGATGTTGTGCTGGAGGTGCTGTGTCTGACGTGTAGGTGAGCCTCTCTCATATGGCTGGGATTGGCCTCGGCCAATCCACAGCTGCTCAGAGGCTCAAAGTCTGGCAGACGGGGTCAGCACTGCTTGAAAATTTCCTTGGGTGCAGAGTGGAGGCTTTTAATAGCAAACACAGTCATCTGCATCATGGCATGGCCTGAAACTTGGCCCTAAGGATCCACTGGAAGCTGGGCACTGACTGAGCAAGATGTTGATGCCCATTGGAATTTTTTCTAAGCGATACAGTAAAATGGTTTTGAGCAAAAATGAAATAAGGCCTAAACCTATTGCGGGTGGGTTTGAGGTACAGCTCCTCCCTGGGAGGTAGCCTGGAGAAACCCTGCTTTTCTTGGGAAGGTCATGTGGCCCCATCCCAGCGTGCTGTGCTGACAGATCCCATGCCTCAGCTGGGTGCCAAGACTTCAGCCTTCTAGGAAAAACAGGAGGAGCCAGTATGGGTTTTCTTCTGCCATCCTGTGGGCACCTGGTGCTGTGCGAGCAGCATGCAGAGTCGCAGATGGTTCACATTGTGGTTGCAGCATTGCTTGCTCCATCCGAGCTGCCTTTGAGTGGGAACATACAGGATATCCAACTGCAGAATTGATCTGTGCTGCTGACCAGGGTTGTTTCTGGCGCTGCTGCTTTTTCTTCTGCTGTAGAATGAGGTGAATATGATTTCAGCAGCTGCCTGGCTCTGGTAGTTTGCGTCCTGTCTTCTCTACGAACTGTCTTCATCCTGCTCAGCTTCCTGGCCCCCTTCCTGGTCAATACAAGGCTGTTTTCAGAGCTCAGCAAGCCATGATAATTGCATCCAAGTGCTGGACCTCAAACCACCTGGCAGTGCTGGGCTGGATGAAGAAGCTCATTTGCATAGGGTGGTTAATTCTCTATATGCTTTAATCTCCGTGACCATCTGTGTTCTTTCCCAGGCTGGGGAGATGGGAGCTCTTTGGATTTTCCCAGGAGGTGAACACAGAGAGCTGATTATTCTTTGTATGCTGAAAACTGCCCTCAGTAAGACCAGGACAGCCTCATTAGCTCTGGGAGCAGTTGTTACTGCATCTTTAGGCAAGGAGGCATCGACGTGTCAATTCTATCCTGGAGGCACATCCTGAGAAGATGCAGGGAGAAGATAGGGGCAAAGACTAAAAATGGAAACCTCTGTGAATGCTGTCCAGCATTGTCTCAAACATGAAGGGTCTGTGACCAGTTTGGCTGACAACCTAGAGGGCTGAGGTTTCAGGAAAGGCTGTGTCGGTCTGAGGAGAGATAGTACACTAAAGCATCTCCTGGCCATCCTGAAAGCCCTGCACAGGTTGTGGCAACTTCTGGGGTGTACCCCACTAGCAGGCACTGCTGTCTCTGTCCTGGTGAACTGCTTGATTTGAGCCTCAAAAGCTGCTTTGGAGGTTGGGGTGCTCACATACAGCACCAAAATCAGGGGACCAGTGCCTATAGGTGAGCTGCACTAGCATCTCCAGACCTGTGCAGGCAGCTGCTGGCAGAGAAGTTTTTTCTGCAAGCAACATCTGAATTCTTCCTCATTTTATTTTCTCACATTTGGAGCCTGAGACTCTGCAGATCATTCACAGCTCCAGCTGGGATCCTGCTCACTATGGGCAGAGGTGACATGGGCTGTGGGCGCTTTTGAGGAACACTTGTCTTATGGGGCAGCACGGCCCTGCTGAGGCTGTTGCTGGCATCCAAACCCAGAGGGAACGATTTCTGCCCTGTAATTAAGCTTTTCTGCTCCTGTTCACCACACTAATGAGCTGTCTCATGGATGTGCTCCTCACAGCTGCTCTAGATCCCCTCTGTGGCTCTGAAGCTGGAGGTGACTTTCCAAGAGAGCCACCTGCAGAGGGCAAGATCTCCATCCCTGTCATGTTGAGGTGAGGTATGTGGGCTGGGAACCTTTGACTGTGAAGGCTTTTCCCTGACTACACCCTGCATGCAGTGAATTCTTCTGCCAAGGTACACCCTAGCTACTTGGTGAGGAGAGCCCTTTCTGCTGTTCATGCTGGCAGAACTGGGCAAGATGGAGGTGTTTTCCCAGCCTTTAGCTGAGGGACTGAGGCTGCCTCTTGAAAGGAGAGCTGCTCTCTACCTGCATCCAGGCTGGATAATAACACTTAAAAAACCAGCTCCTCTCTTGGTTAAGTAGTTTGGGTTTTCAGTCTTGATGGAGATGATGGCATGGGACTGTTGGCATCATGGTGCATCCCAAAAGATGGGTACAGGCTTGTGTCCATCTCTCCACCTGGTCTAGTGGAAGGTGTCCCCTGCCCATGGCAGTGGATTGGAATGAGATGAGCTTTAAGGTCCCTTCCAACACAAACCATTCCATGATTTTGTGATTCTCTGGCATGCCAGGGTGGCTGTTGAGTCCAGTGTCCCGCCAGACTTATGCTACAAGTGCTCGACTGTGTGCTTGTGTGAGGCAGGTCCCTGTACCCTCAGTGGGGCTGTTGTATGGGCTGAGGATCTGGCTGAATTTTGGGCCCTGGTATGTGCCCACCGGAGCAGGCAGCCAGCCTTGCCGCGGCTGGGAGCACCGTTGCTCTCTTGAATCTCTTCATTTAGTTAATGATCCTTTTGTTGAGAGGATTAGGGTTTAGAGGCCTCTGGCCGAGTGTTAATTAAATTAAGGCCTTGGTTGTTTTGTGGAATTTTTGAAGCCCACTAGAGGGCTCACTTGGAGCCCTGTCCAGCCGGGACTGGCGGCGCTGGGCTGTGTCCAGCCCTCCAGAAGTTTGCACGAGGAATTATGTAAGTCCGGAGGAGCAGGACGGGCGCAGGAGTGCAGGGGGGCAGCCCGCTGCCCCTACAGCCCGGCTGTGCCCGGAGCTCGGCAGAGCCTGGCCCGTGCCCTGGCGGCGGCACCCACTGGAGGCTGGCAGGCATGGGGTGCCTGCGTCACTGCTCACTGTATTATCAGCGTTAGGTAATGCCGAGCTGATGTTTTTGTTGGTTTTTTTTCCCTTCTCCGCTTGGTGTTTACATTTCTAAGAAGCGGCTGACCGTGAACATCCGGTTCCACCTTCACTTCTGGAAGTGTCAGATACTGAAGTTTGGTCTGTTGCCTTGCTCATGTGGATACAAGTGTGAGCACTTGGCTTTGTGGCTCAAGGAGTTTTTTTCTGGTGGGTTTTTCGTGTTTAGCTGGAACTGCTTTTTAACCAGTGTCTCTTCTCCTTTCTCTTCTATCCATTGCCCCACGATGGATTTTGGTGCCTCGCCTGTGTGGTTTGCCTGGCTCTCACATCTCTGGGTAAGTACCTGCTTTGTTAGATCAGTGGGTGGAAATGTTGAAACAAGTTGCTTTGACTTAATGATCAGACCTATTTAAATAATGAACGGACCTGTTTATTCTGTTGTCAAACAGCATGATTTATTGTCTGTGTGTGTGTGTGTGAAGATTTTGGATATTGTTGGCCTGGAAATTTCTCTATTTCATAATATGAAGAAGCCCCCATTAGTAGTTCTTCCTACCAGCCTAGGCTGGGGGGCACTGACCTGGGGATAAAAACACAAAGTGCCAGCAAGTGAGCAAATGGAAGGGAAAATATTTTTGTGAATGGAAAGCAATGCTTCCTGTTCTTCCCAGGATGTCTCCTGACATCTGTTGGTGGCAAGTCAGCGCTGTGGTTGTGAAAGGGGCTCTCTGATAGAACTGGGCCACCTTGCCCTTTGCAAACCATGGATATTTGGGGCTTTGCGTGGCAGGGAGAGGAGCCTGAGGCTGTTCTGGCAGGAGAGGAGAGGAAATGCGTGTGGAGCTTGGAGAAGAGCATCAGGCACTGATGTTTTCAGTTGATGATCATGGAGAACCTGCTTTGCCTGGGGGAAATATTGCCCGAGTGGGGAGGATGCTGATGGTTTCCCTGCAGAGGTCTGGTGCCTGCCATGAACTTGACTGTGAGGTGGTGTTTGTATATTAAAGCCTCTGAGGACAAGCTGTGTGTGTGTGCTCAGTAGGGGCAAGGAAGGGATCTGCTTGGTGAAGCTTTTTCTCTGGATGCAGTGGTGCCTTTGCATCAAGGTTGTGTTCTCTGAAAACTTCAGTAAGTTTAAATTTACTTTATTTCTTTTTTTTAAATTCAAACTATCCCCCTGCTAAGCTTTCCCCTCTCCTTTCCATCACTCCTCTTCCCCAGTAACACTGTCTCCTCCCTCAGTAAGGGAAAGGGCTGAGCACATTTTGAGCAGCTCTGCGCTGTGCCTGAATATTCCATGTGCTGGCAGTAATGATGAAATACTTGAAGTGAAAGCAGAGGAAGGTGCTGGGAACAGATTGCTTTATTCTTAAACTTGACATCATTATACAATGCCTCATGGCAGGACAGGAGAGATGAATCAAATCCAAACATAAACCTGTTGTTCTTACTCAGAAGTGAGCACTATATTTAGAAGATGAGCAGGTGCCTCCTGATCTGAATGAGCTTTGCTATCAAATCTCCAAAAGCAGGATCATTAATTAACTAGAAAACCTTCCTTGGTTAGAAGTGCTGAGCTCCAACCCCACCAAACACCCAGCAGCCACTTAAATGCAGAATAAAACTCCACATGGAAAGTACAGCTGGTAGTTGCTGCAAGCTTGGATGTGGAGCAAGATACAAGTGCTCACTTGCATGATGGTTGGAATGGGTTAGTGAGAGGGAAAGCTGTACCAGCACAGCAGCCGCAGCTGTGCCAGGGCAGCCTGGAGCAGGCCTTTGGCCAGAGAGTCTTCCTGCTCAATACTTGAGCAGACCTTTAGGACAGTCACCCATCTGGCTATCTCTGTATGACAAGTCTCTGATCAAGGGTGAATTTCTCCCTTGGGAAGCACTGATAACCTGGACAGTCCCTGGTTTACTCTCCCCAGAGCAGTCTCCATGTTACTTTTGCCTGTTTTCTTGCATGTATTGCACAGAGGGGAGAGAACTGCATTTTGGTGCACTAAGGTAACTGCTTGTTACAGGCTTTGGAGGTTTTGATCCTGATATGAGATGAAATTTGCTGCTTGCTGAATAATTGGTGTCAATCTTTGTCAGCAATCAAGAAAGCCCTGTGGTAAAGATCAAGGGGGTATGGTACAGTTTCACTGGCTCAGGGAGAGCCCGGACCCTCACCCAGCAGAGAAACAGCAGGCTCAGATTGTCTCTCCATCTTTAAGCCTAGCTTATCTCATAGGTAAAATGCATAGGAGTTTTGGTAATATAATCTCCTCTCCTGACCTGCTAAGTGTTGGGCATCAGTCCTGAAAGTAACACATCAACTGCTTCCATGGAGGAAAGCTGATAGTAGCTGTGGGGCAGAAAGCCTGAAGAAAAATGCTGAAGATGCAAGACTAGCCTCTGTTGGGGGTTTTGCTCTTGACCTTCGAGGTGAGATTCACATAAGTTGCCATTATTTAAAGCCTGACAAGAAATCCAAGGTGAGGTCATTGCTGAAAAATTGTTCAGAGCTGTGTCTGTGGAGGTGAGTGCAGAGTGTCCATTCATGGGCTGCATTTGGGCTCTGTCTTTCCATACCGTGGCAGTGATAATGCAGGAAACCATGTGCTGTTATCTATATACATTATTTCTTTCTATCACAGAATTCAAGGGTGACCTGGAGAAGGGCACTGCTTTGCAAAGCCCTTGAACAGCTGCTTGTGTTGTGAATTTGGGTCTCTCCTTATTTCTTGTTTACACATAGCCCAAAGAGGAAGAACAAATGAGGTTCCAGCACCTTTCAATGAGATTTTGTTTTTTAACCTCTCCTGTTGGTTGACAGTGCCTGAACATGAGCCCAGGTGGGCAAGAAGGCAAAAGATGCATGGCCTGTACCAGCACTACTGTGGCCAGCAGGACACAACCCCAACAGTCCCCATGTACTGGTCACTGGTGAGGCCAAACCTTGAATCCTGGGGTCAGTTCTGGGCCCCTCACAATAAGAAAGACATTGAGGGGCTGGAGTGTGTCCAGGGAAAGGAATGGAGGTAGAGAAGGGGCTGGAGCAGCAGGAGCAACTGGGGGAGCTGGGGTGGATCACCCTGGAGAAAAGGAGGCTCAGGGGGGACCTTCCGTCTCTCTACAACTCCTTGACAGGAGGGCGCAGCTGGGGAGGGGTCAGTCAGGGAGCAAGGGAGAGGACAGACGAAATGGCCTCAAGCTGTGCCAGGGGAGTTTTAAGTTGGATATTAGGGAAAAACTTTTTCATGGAAAAGGTCATCAAGCACTGGCACAGGCTGCCCAGGGCAATAATGGAGTCCCTGTTTAAAGTCCGTGTAGATGTGGCACTTAGGGGCATGAGTTGGCATGGGCTTCACAGTTAGACTCTTTGATCTTGAAGGGCTTTTCTGACCTAAATGATTCCATGATTGTATGGAAATGTGGCCGCAGGGTATCTCTTTCACTTATCCCACCCGGTCAGAGGAGACCATGGTCTCTGACATGGTGTCAAGTTCTAGAGCCTTTCACTTTGTTGCTTTGCAAAGCAGTGAAAACAGTCCTCGTTGTGGCATTCAGAATAGCAATGCTGCCCTCTGAATTACCATCTAATTAAATGAAAGCAAAAACTCCAAAGCGAGTGAGCTTTCTGTTGCATAAGAAAAGCTGTTTTAGTTGACCTAAAAAAACACCATTGAAAACCAGCCTAAACAGAGATGCTTTCCCTTCCAGCTCCGTGGGCCCTGCAGAGTAGTTGCTACAGTTCTTGGAGAGCCATTCATGCTGTGGCAGCTGTGAGCCCACTTCAAAACAGTTACGCCTTTGAGACTTGCTTCCCTTTTGCTTGATGGTTGGAGAAACCCTGCTGTGGAGACAAATAATTAGAAATAAAAGATGGCAGCTTAATGATTATTAGCTTTTCTGACACAGCCTGCAGTGAGTGCAGACTGAGACCTGCATCTCCAAGCTGCTGCTGCATCTCCCACTCCAGAGATTTACTGTGTGCACTGTTACTGTGCAGCCTCAGTGGACCTGCAGAACGCCCTGAATTAACAGTTGTTATTTATTTTAGTAAGAAACCTTTTCAGACTCTTGGCAGTTAACTGTAACAATGGCAGTATGCTTCCTGCCCTCTGCTCCCTATCTCTCCATCCATGCCTACAGCGTTCCTTGGCAACCTTATCCCCTTTACCCTCCTCAATTTCTTAAATTCTGTCTATAAATATGAAACACTTTGGGTTCTCTTAATAAAATAAACATGGAACGTTACTACCTTAAGAAAGCCTCAAAATGCCTTGTTTTGAGCTCCAGAAAATCTGGCAGCAGTGGGATGCTATCCTCTGGGATTCTGTCTTATTGATATTAATCTTTTTGAAGCTGGTATCCATGACTGCCAGTTTCAGAGGTTAATATACTGCATTTCAAGCAAGCTGAGGTCTTTTTAATTTGTGATATGGAAATGTGCACCAATTAATCATTGTGCACCTTCAGAAATGCCTCTGGGCAGACTTTGGCTGTGCTCTGTTCGGTTCTGGGAACATCCATAGGCAGAACTCAGAATGATCAGTCTGATCCAGTTTAGTAGCTCAGGAGAAACCCTGCAAGGTCCAAGGATGTGTCAGGCAGGGGACACAGCACTGAACAAGGTGGTGCAGAGCTTTGGCTCATATTTGTGGAAAAAATAATGGTTAGAAGTTGTGTTTGTTCTCCACAGGTAAAGTTTAGTTTAAATAAATGTTAGGTTTTGACCAGGTGTCCCTCACTGATGCATAGGTCTAGGCCCCAATCACCAACTGCTTTCTCTTGACTAGTGCTGGGTTCATGGCTTGCATAAATTTGCTGCTTGGCCTTTAGTGCAGACCTGAACGCTCTCTGCCAAGTATCTGCCTCAAACTTAGTGCTAGGTACACACTAGCCCTAAATAAACCCTGATCTTGAAACTGTCCTTCCCCAAACCAAAGAGCTCTAAGCATTTTGAAGCCAAGGGGCGCTCTTTGCCCAGCAGGAGCATAACAGTATGGAGTCAAATCTCCTTCACTGAACTGGTGCTTTTCTGGGGAGAAGCTGCAGTTGAAAACACACCTACCTGGTGTTATTTAAAGAAGCCAGAGCCTCTCTTGGCTACAGTTTGACTCCTCATCCATGCAAGTAGTAAAGCAGCATCTTTTGTTTGTAGTGCAGCTTGGCTGCCTCCCGGCTGGAGCTCTGGTCTCTAGGTGGCACTCAATGTTATTTTTGGGTGCATTTCAAGAAAGGCTGCATAGCTGAGCTTGTCCCCTGCTGAAGGGACAGCTGCCTCTCTGGCCAGGCTGGCTGGTCCTGCTTGGCTTAGGAGGCTGATGCAAGCGCTTGAACTTCTTCCTCTGCCCAAACATAGGAGTTTCCAGCAGCATCCTTAAAGAGGGGTAGTGAGTCAAGTGCTGTCTGTGAGCACACTCCTCTGGTTTTAATTTTTTACTGAACCTGCTGGGAAATGAAATCCTGGTAAATGCTTGGAAGGAGGGTAAGCTCTCGAGGTGATGGAGATGAGTGTGCTGTGGGACAGTCTGAGGCTCCTGTGATGGTTCTTTTCCGTGGTTCGGTTAGTTTCTTGGGTTGTTTCTGGAGCTCAGGCTCATGCCACACTGACTGCCTTTTCCTGAGGCTGCACTGCTTGCATTCACAGCATTACCTGTAATCTATTCTCCAGGATTTGTTAAGCTTTTTCTAGATACTTTCAGTGCAGCCACTTGTGTGTTTAATACTTCCTCTTCATACTTGAGAGGACAAGTCACTCTGTCAATGTAGAAACATTGACCATATGAACACTCGATCCTGCAGGCTGCAGCTGACCTCTTCTAATCTTTAACGGTACATCTTGGCAGAAATGTGCTTTACATGCTGACTCTCCAGGAGCCTTTCTCTTCCGTGCTCTGGCACACAGCCTGAAGAGAACTGAAGCTCCTCTTCTGTTTTATTCTTCTTTCTACTTGGAGCTTGTCTGCTGTGCTGCAAGACACTGACTCAAATGAACATCAGCTTTCTGTATCAATTGATCAGATTGCAGGTGGGATGGGAATTCCTGGGTGTACAGACTTAGTTCCCAGCCACCCCCTTTGCTTTCCCCATCTGCCCAAAAGGGATCCATATGAGCCAGCCCAGTACCAGAAAGATCTAATGGCTAAAAAATGGGATTCTTCTGCCCATGGGAAAAAAACACATGGTTTAGCAACAGCAGCCTTTAAAGGCTACAAATGACAGCCAACAGAAGAAAACTCTCCAAAAGAAAAGGATGGGAGAAGCAGTTTGGATTTAGCAATATTGGAGGTGAACTGCCCTGATGCCAAGTGTAATTCCATTACTTAAATCACTCAGTCTCTTTAGCTATGGAGGGTGCTCTTTGGCCCTTTAATAACCATCTCAGCAATGAATCAATGGTTGGTTTTGGAGAGTGTTATGATGCTGGACTAGATTTAATCTTTAGTTAAATACTTGATAGAGAGCCAGGTAAGTGTAAATGTTCGAAGTTGCCCTCACTATGCACACCATGAGTTGAAGCAAAGCAGTGCAGAGTGTTCTAGATCTTAATGAAAATTCCTTGAGTTTGCAGTTCAACCTGTCAGAGGCTTTTTCAGCAGTGAATTCTGTGCTGGGGAGAGGGGTGGGTGGGGGAGAAATGCAGCATTAGTTGAAGCATCCTTTCCTTCCAGGTGAATAGTTTACCTGCAATATCTTAATTCTAGATCACCATTTTACAGGAACACAAAGCCTGAGAAGTCAAAGGGAGGTTTCCTTTCCTCCTCATTCTTTGTCTTCTGCTCGTGGCAAAATCAGCACTGCTGATGGTGACAAAGCTGGAAGAGGAGCCAAGGGCAGAGGGCCAGGAGCTGGCAAAACTGAGCCACCTGCTCTCCTCCCACCTTGTTTGCTCTTGTGAAATGGCTGCTGCTGCAATGGAGACTGTCACTTGTTTGCAAAGCGTGCATATGGCACAGAAATGGAATGTGCCTGTTGTGTATTCACATACGTGTGTGTAATACAGCTCATTTAGAGAAGGATGGATAAAGGATTCATCTGACCAGTTTAATTTTTTTGTTTCCCTGGAATGTGGTGTAATTCCGTGTACTTCACTTTAAATCCTGCTTGCTTTGGGGGAGGGAGCACAGCACCGATGCAATGCACAGTTGCTTTGTTTATATTGGGAATTCATCACTGGAGAAGCTCCCCAGGGCAAAGAGGAGAGGTCTGTGCCTTTTATTGTTGTGCCAGTAATGCTCTGGGCAGTATTCCCCAGCACTGGTGTAAACTGGGAGCCCTGTTTTACAGCAAATTCTACAAGGAGTGTATCTTGTGGGGCCTACAGAGTGCTGGATCACCTTACAAAGATCTGTTCTATGAAGAATTTAACTTGAGCTGGATTTAGTCTGCTATCTGGATGCTCCTAGGATGCTGCAGTGTGTCCTGCTGAGCTCTTTGCGAGTGCCTGCACATTTCCCAGGCAGAGGCCAGGGTTTGGCATTTTCCTACATGACCTAGTTGGTTTGCACTGACCAAATCCATGAGGATCTGAGTACTCGCAGTGGCCTTTCACCTTGTGAGGAACAACCTCTGCCTTAGCGACCCCAAACACGTGCCTAAAATGAATATAATTCCTGTTCTTATTCCTATATCCAGCAGGCAAATACCAAGAAATCCTGACTTATTAAAATAATTCTCAGTCTCGAAATGACTCCCATAAAGCGACTTAAACCAGCTGTAACTTGGAAGGTTCTTTAAATAGTTGCAATCCAGGCTTGGCACAGGGCAAACTGTTCTTATAGTGAAGAATTTAAGAAATTTCCATTACTTCCTATGGGATTTCAGAGGTCAGTTTGGGGCTGTGTAGGAAGGAAAAAGTTAGAAGCTAAGCCAGTGACTTGCAGCAGAAGTGTGGTGGTGATGGGTGTATTTCTATGTGCACAAGAGTGGTGGTTTTGGATTTATTTTTTCCTCTTTTCCACATATTTTCTGCTCCCTATAAAAAATTGCTTTGGTGTAGGCTCAGGTCCCCTTGCCCCAGAAGAATGTTTTTCAGGCTCTCATGGCATTGACCAAATACCTCTTTTTGTATTTGATAACTCAACTTTTTAGTTTCTCTTCCTTTAGCTTTGAAGCTAGTCAAGCTCTCAGCCATTTGTTTGGGATCTAAAGATGTGACAGCATTCTTTGCCCTCGCGCACAGCGGTTCTGCAGCTTGCACTAGTGCTCCCTGTGGATAAATGCTTCACCTGGGAATACAAAATGCAGGAGCTGCTGCTCTCTGTTCTCAGCTGCGGGCAGATGGAGCTGGGGATCATCTGGTGATCTGAGCACACTGGATGATGTGCTGCGTGGTGTTAAATCACCGCTTTGATGTGAAGTTTTTGTTGCCCTGCTCTCTCCTCCATGTAATCTGCTGTGTGTGGTGTACAATGAAGCAGTGTGGGTTTGTTTGCTTGTTTTTCTTAGTTGCAAGAAGCTGTTGCGAACCAAAACCTGTTTTCTTTGCTCTGTGGTTTTCTCCTGAAAGCCCTTTGGACTGCTATTTCTCTTCTGGCAGAGTTTTAAGCCCACCCGTGGGTGAGCAGCAGCAAAGGCAGCAGATGTGGTAGGTCAGCACTGAACATCTGAAGCTCTGCCTGGGCTATTAAAATGTGTTAATTTATTGCTCTGGGGACTGAAGTCAGAGCTTCAGGGCATGTTTCAAAGGAACTACCTGTCCCTAATGTAGGAGCAGCAACTTAGAGCTGACTGACCTTTCCCAGCCTGTCTTTGTTTAATCAGATGTGCTTGTCTAAGTCCAAGGAAACCACCAAGTAGTCCAGACTTAATGCAAAAATATGTCTTCCCTCTCATTAAGCAGCTTTTTGCAAGTGGTCTCAACACTGAGACAAAGGGGAGCTACCCCATTGTGCTTGGCAGAGCTGAGTGTCATAGATGCATAAAGGAGAAGGGGTAAATAGCTGTAAGAACCATGTTAATTTTTCTAAAAATTTGGGTATTTTTGGCTCCCATATAGCACAAATGCCCTCAGTGTGTGAGTGGCCCTTGCTAGGTCAGTACCAGTGAGGGCTCAGCATGGTGATGGAGCCAACCCAGGCAGGGTGTGCATCAGCCTCGGGTATTATCTGCTAATGAAGAGGTAAGGGCTGTTGCTTAATCCAAGAAGAATAATGTGCCTGAGACCTTAATTCTCTTTGGGAGACAAACGGATACGCCTTGGTGCAAGGTGTATTTTGGAATTGTGCAATATATGAGGGGGATTTGGTCCCTGAGCTGAGCAGGCTGGCAGCAAGCTTGCTGGAGCCTTTGCAAGTACTCAAGAGGCACTGGGCAGCGTGTTTTGCTCTGATGTGTGTAGCAAGGAGAGCTGGACAGCTCTGCTTGACAAAAATAAGTGATTCTAATTTGGTTGTAAGCAAGGGAAATCCAGTCCATGCTGGAGGTGCGGGATTTCAGAGCAGGGGCAGGGAGGGCTCCTCGCTGGGGCTGTGCTGGGTTCCTGGGTGCGTTTCTTGTTGACCAAGCGCTTGCCACCTCAATTGTCGCTTTTTTGGCTTGTCGCAGACTGAGGCAGTACCTGTCCGATTACGAATGACCTTATGTTTTAAAAAATGAGGAATATAATCACAGCATAATGAAAATCCCAAAGCCCTCCCTACCTTTCTTTATACACTCCTCCTTGCTTCTTCGCTCCGGGTTTCCCTTCAGAGCTGGGCCACGACTTTCTCTGGGAGGCAGAGAACGGTATTTAAAATCTAGGTCACAGAGGGAGGAGGAGCAGCGCTGCCGCCTGCGGTACGGGCGGGCAGGACCCTTCCTCCTTCTTCCTACCGGGGCCGTGCGACACCAAATGATCGCCCCCCGCCACCATCACCTTAGCGGGGGGCGTGGGTGGTGGCGGCGGCAGGAACAGGAATAGGCGGTAATCCCGTTGTTTCAGCCTCTCGCTGCCGGGGAGTTGTTGTGGCTGTGTCAGGACGGCGTTCCGGGCGCTCCCTCCGGGCCGCCCGCGGGAGGGAAACGTGAGAGAACGGGATGGGGGGAGCCAGGAGGGGGCGCACACTCCCCCGCCCGCGCCGCCGGCCGCGGTTTCCTCATAGCCAATGGCGAGGCGGGGCTGGCGTCCCGCCCCTCACCCTCGGCCAATGAGAACTTACTACAGTGTTGTGGGGGGAGGAGGCGGGCCCAGGGTGGCAGAGCCGCGGGCGGGCGGTGGCGGGCGCGGAGCGGGGAGGAACGGAGACAGAGCGGCTGGCTGGGCGCTACACGGCCCCGGGGTGCCGCACCGCAGAGAGGGCTCTGCGGGGCCGGGTGTGAGGCCGGCGGGCGCCGCGCGCGGGGGCAGCCGGGTAAGCGCGAGCGGGAGCTGTGCGCGGCGCGGGGGAGCGCGCGCGGCCTTTGCGCGGCGGGTCCGTGTCTGTGTGTCCGCAAACGGCGGCTCCGTGCGTCCCCGCGGTCTTTCTGCGGCTGGGCACGTGCATGTGCGCGTCTCGTTGTGCACTGTGTGTGAGTGCTCGTCTGCGCAAGGTGCATCTGCACAGCGAGTGTGTGCGGTCAGTGTGCCTGTACGTGTGAAGGGTTCGTGTGCGTGGGGTGTTGCAGTGTGCATGCGGGGTCTGCACAGGCACCCTGTGTGCGTAGTTTGTATCGGGGGTGCGTGGCGTGAGTGCTATGAGCTCTGCTTGTGAGCACTATGTGGATACGCAGTTCGTGTGCAAGCTGTGCATGTGTGTGCACCGTCTCTCTGTGCACGTCAGGTGAGTGAGTATGCGTGGTGTTTCTGTGTCCACCATGTGTACCTACGTATGTACTGTGCGTGCAGCGTGTCTGCGTTTGCGCTCTGTATGTGCACGGTGTATCTGTGTGCGCACAGTGTGTGTTTGCACTGACCGAATCCAGTGCATCTGTGCGTGCACAGCGTGTGTGTGCAAGCGCTCCGTGGGGCTGTGTGTGACATGGAGTACTGGAAGTCAAAAGGCGGGCGCTCAGCCCCAGACACATTGTTCAGGAGGCAAAAAATGGGGGGATAGCAGGATGGGGACACACAGCTGGCACTCAGTGTCACCCTTTGCTGGGGCGGTGGTGCCTGGGCTGCCGTGGCTGAGCTGGGATCCCCAGCTCTTCCCGGAGCCCATTGTGCAGGATGAGGAAGGAGATACGGTGGGGAAGTGTTACGGGCTCTACAGACCGACGCCTGCTCACTCACTCATGGGACAAATGTGCGTGCTGTTGTCTGCATCAGTCAAGCAAGGGCTCTTTCCTGTCTGTGCCTTCCCCGAATTCTAGCTCAAGAAAACACCTTGGCCCACTGGGAAGTGATATTCTTACTGGATTTTCCACCAAGGCATATTTTTATTTCCTATCTCCAGCAAGGCACCATTTGTAATGAAAATTACTCCAGAAGGTCTGGAATGAGTTAAAATCCACCTCAGCCACCTCTGAGTGCTGCAGCTGCAAGTGTTCCAAGTCCTCACTTCCCTGTTTTTTGGAGAAAAGGAACTTGTTCACCGTTTGTGCACTCAGTTGGGAAGCTGGTTTTGGGCAAGGTCTGGCAGCTCTTCCCTCTGTAGCTGTGTAAATGGTAATTCCAATAATTGCATGTTTGGTGATGAAGAGAAAATTTCTTAGAGATTGTCCAAATTCTGGGGTAGGTGCTGTGCTGGTTCAGTTATAATTATGTGTGTTAATTTAATTAAGGTACTGGAGAAGCAGAGCAAAATAGGTCCCTTCCAATCCAAACTATTCCATGAAAATCTTATTTTTGAACAGTACGACAAACCCTATTTTTGCCTTACCTTGTGCATTCCAATTAGGATTTGAAGGCTTTTCAAACATGCTGGATTTTGCTTGCCTTAGTTTCCTAGATCTGGAAGGATGGTCTTTGAATTGGTGATTCTTATTCACAGCTGAGATAAGTAAAAATATTCCCTGTAAGGTCTTGTGGGGCACAGAATATGCTGGGTCTGGATGAGGGATGCAGAGGAGCTCTGCCCTTAGCTGCTGCTGAAGTGCTGTGGAGTGCAGTTCCTTTCAGTTAGCTAATTTGTGTGTCGCTGCCCCAGGATCTGCTCCCTTTGCTTCAAAAGTTGCTTTGTAGAGATCCAGAGTAGGGTGTTTTTCTTTATCAATGGCTGGTCCAGCCATATTTTTAATGAGTTGAAGGTTTTCCTGCAGCATTATGGTGGTTGTTATAGGGTTGTGTTTCGCATGTCAGTGATGCTGATTCTCTTGATGTTTATATTTTACATCATCTTGCATCTTCAGTTGCACTTCTGGGGCAATTTTGAGCATTGTGTGGGATTTAAAAGGCATTGGGGTCCTTTGCATATCTCTTCTGTCATGGCCTTAATAAAGAAGGTGAGGATTTTCTAGGATTCCCATGGACAAACATAATCTGCTGCGGAAGGTAAATATCAGGATAAACGTAGTGCATGCTCCTTACCTTGAAAACTCAGTGAAGCCTTGTGAAACAGAGAGAAGGATGATTTTTTTTCTTAGTATAAACACATTCATTATTTCCTGTATTAATTTAGATGGTGAGAACAGGATTTACCTGTGTTTTCATCTGATCTCACAATTACAAGTTAAAACAAATAATCTTATCAGAAGCAAAGCATATCATGGGAAAGCAGCAATCCTGAGGAGTAAGGGTTCCTCTCAGCCCGTTTCCGAACATATGTTCCTAAAGCCTAAAAATGCTTTAGGCAATCATAGTCCAAACCTACAGCTCCTGGTTCCAGTATCTCTCTGCCAAGTGCCCGTGTGCTCTGCATGAGCATCCACGGTGTTTTTCATTTGACAGCATTTGATTTTCAGAAAGCGGTAAAACAATATCTCTCCTACTGCCCCATTTACTGCTTGTTGATCAGATATTTGATGGATGGTACATAGGCTGGCGAGGATGTGGCTTATCTAGTGAGCAACCACCTCCACAAATTCATTCATTAGAGATCAAAGTGTTGTTCTGCTGGGGTAGCTTGCAGGAATGTTGGGATGTTCCATGTGCGTGTATAGGTGGATGATGATGATGTTGTGAATATGGCATGTAATGTGCTGGAGTAAAGTTGTGTGTGTACAGAAGGGTTGCTGATGGAAGGCAGTGGCTCCCTACTAGGTTTTCACCAGCAGTTATTTGGCATTTCAAAGGAATCTTGGATTTTTGGGGTCAGCAGGTGAACCTCAGGCTCTTCATCCGTGGATATTCAGTGCAAGTGTTGGCTGAGTATCCACAGCATCTGACTAGGAGCTTCTCAAACATGTTTCCTTGTGTTCCCAAAAGAGGGGTATGTGCTGAGAGCCTCTTCATTTGGGGGAACTGTGACAATACCTGTGTCACTGTCAGGTGGATTTTTCTTCAGCCCCTTAACTACCATATTTCAACTATTTCTTGGAAAAAGCCCTAGAAATCAGTGATGGTCAGAGATCTTGTGTCCATGCTGGGTGGGAAAGCTCTGGGCTCTCCCTAGGTATCCATGCCAGGGATCCCTTCTCCTAGTGGGAGCTTCCCCCCGCCCTCTGTGGATTGAGGTACATTTGGGTGGGGCTGCAGTGTGGAGGTAGAGCTGAGCTGTATGGGTGTGCCACACTGGGTCAGTGTCTGAACTTGCTGGAGCTGCTTTTACATTCCTGGGAAGCTGTGATGAATCTAATGGTTTTAACAGGACACTGTGAGGGTCTCTGCAGCAGACCTGTGGATGCAAATTTCCTATCATAAATCTTATTTCGTACTTTTCAACTTCACTGCAGATCTATCAGCTTCCCTCTAACTTTTATGCAGTTTTCCTAGAGCATTAAGGAATAGCAGGTACTCAGGGTGTTCAGGTCTTGTTGCTGTCATGTATTTCTCTGGGGAAGTTGAATATAAAGCTTTGCATTGGGAGTAGAAATTGCCGTCTGGGCCTGGGAATCTTTTGCAATGATTATTCTGCTTTCTTGGTGCTTGGCTTTTGGTGTAATCTTGTGTAGATTAAGCAGGCAACGATGTGCAAAGATTTCCATTTATATGTTTTATCTACTACTGTTTTGATCAGTACTGTGGTTTCTTAAGTTGCAAAGAACTGTAGGATGTGGCATAGCAGGGATTTATCTTTGTCCATCGGATGGATTAAGTAGGAATGTTTATGGCTTGTACTTAATCCAGATTAATATTATTAGTTTCTTTACATTCAGTCAGTTGTTTATGCCTGTTTTCTGTTTGTGACTTTTTGCTTGTGTAATGCCACTCACATTATGTATTAAAAGGCAGTGCTTTTAATTTGTCAATGTAGATGGACTAAATCTTTCTCCCTCTTTGTTTTTGTTTTTGTTTTTGTTTTCTTTTTTAAAATGAAGTATTTCCACGGAGAGGGAAATTGTGTGGGCTTGGGGGGCGGGTTCAAGCAATTGTACTCTTCCAGGAGGGCATGCTCCTCCAAAACCTGCTGCATTTCTGATCTGGGATTTTTAAACAAATTCCCATGCCAGCATGCTTTAGTTGCTGTGCTCAGAGCAAATGTCGACAGCAGTGGTTTGTAATTTATAATTTATGAAGTCTCACAGCATTTGAACTCTTCTGCTTTTGGAGGGGACTGAGAATTTAGTATCTCCCTGGTCTCAATGCAGAGCCCAAAAGATGTAGGAAGACGAGCAACTCAGGGGAGTGTTTCTTGTGCAGGCAGTGGGAGAGCTCCATGGCTGCCTGGTTGCGTGGTCACGGCCAAAGCGTTGGGTGCTTTCCTCCCACATGTGTATTTTTGAGGAATAGCCCAGTCCATTTGCTCATGAGAGTGAGTGCCATGGGATGTCAGCCTGGCTTTCAGACCGGGTCACACCTCCGTGGCAGCCTCAGGAAACCTGGAGCCCAGATCCTTTGGTCTGTCAAAATTGAGTACTTCTTACAGGGATCAGCTCAGCCTGAGATGTAACCACAGCAAAACACACCATAGCTGGAGCCTGGGGATGGGAGTACGGTTTGAAACCAGTAGAAGAATTGGGCTAGTCAGCTATTTCTATGAAGACCACAATTCCTTTGAACCCTCCGGTCACTGGTTGTAGGCTGATTATTCCACTCCTTCCCCGCCCCGTGGAATGTGTGTGTGTGAGAGAGATAATTAAAAGCTTTTAGTTAAATAAATAACTAAGCTGCTCATGCAGCTTTATAGTAGAATTGCAGAGCCAAACCCTTGGAGGTGGAAGACAGCATGTGCTGCTGCTGGTCCCGCAGCATCTGCTCGCCTTCCCGTGTTGGCGTGGCCTTGGAGCATGATTCCATATAGACTTTTCATCCCTAGGGCCTGTGTATCACTGAATATGAGAGTGAGCAGGGTGTTAGTGGGACAGTCCCATCCCATTGTGTCCAAGGCTTTAGGCTGTATTTATTCCCTGTTATTCAAGCTCTGCTCTGAAGACAGGATTAATAATTCCCACCCAAATTCATCTGCAATGCCTGTGTGCAAATGAATCAAAAGCATGAGCTGGTCTTTTCAATTCACTCATGAGATGGTCTGGATGCTCCAGGATGGCTTGAGGAATGGTTTGATTTTATCCCATTGACATGGAGTGTGATGGAACGTTTTATGTTCCAGCCCCAGTTTCTGCCTCTGTGAACTGCCTGCAGTGCCTTGAGCCAGGCACTTGGAAAATGAGAAACATGCAGCTGGTAACCATTCCTGGGGTGTTTTAGGAGTCATTTGTCATTGGGCAGGGGCCGGTTCATGGAAGGATAAAAATCTTTCAGGTCCAGCTTCAGCTGCCCTAGCTGCCCTAGCCAGCAAATTTTTCTGCCTGCAGCCTTGCCTTGCATGCTGCCTTCCAGTTCCTGAACCAGTGGATAAGAGGGACCTATAATGAATGTCATAGAATCTCTTGAGTTGGAAGTGACCCACAAGGATCATCAAGTCCAGCTCCTGGTGCTGCACAGGACGTCTCAACAATCCTATCCTGT
The DNA here is from genome assembly GCA_013400315.1 of Bombycilla garrulus. Classification (NCBI taxonomy): domain Eukaryota; kingdom Metazoa; phylum Chordata; class Aves; order Passeriformes; family Bombycillidae; genus Bombycilla; species Bombycilla garrulus. The sequence goes on from VXBU01000252.1 coordinate 151,615, forward strand.
GCATTCTTGAGAGGGTTGTCCACTGTCCAAGGCTCTGACCTTTCCCTTGGGAGTCTGGTCAGTGCCTGACCACCGTCTGTGGGAAGAAACTTTTCCTAATATCTCACCTAAATGTATATCCCTGGTTTCCCCTCTTAACATGAGGGCCAAAGGAGAGCAGGATGCCCTGAGGCTTTATGGGAAAATGGAAATTTTAGTTCATGCAGAGGCAGCTCAGGGTGACCTTTTGTGGACTGACAAAAAACTCGCTTAAATCCCCAAACAAAAACTGCTGGTCTCTCCTTTAAATACTGGATTCTGTGTGTGTGTGGTGTTTTAGTCCTGTTGGCAAAGACACATCCTGTCAGTGTTACCATGACATGCACATCAGACACAAGACAGTGGGACCCTCCAGGGATGCAGCCCCTTGGGGAAGAGCAGTGGTGAACTGTCATCCTCCTGGTACAAGAGAGTCCTCCTGTCTTTCATGTATCATGGAAATTCAGCTGCTCGTTTGGTCTGAAAAATCTTGACATCCAGCATTAGGCCAAAGTTTTCTGGCCTAAGTACCTATTTTACAACTTTTGGTTGGCAGTGAGTTGACAGGCAGAATGAAAATTGTGTGTTTGAATGTGGGGGTGCTTGTTGTTCTGAAGTCAAAAGAAGTCACCTAACCAGCATCCCTCTTTCTCCTGCATGAATTTGTGTAAGTGTATAGAGGCAGTAAAAAGGCCATTTATCATGTAAACGTACCCTGACACAGACAGAAGGCAGCTCCCTATAGCTTGTAGGAGGAAGGGGTAACATTCCATGCAAGAGAACAGCATTTTAAGGACCCTTAGTAGCATATATTACAATTTGAGCAGGGAGAAACCAGGTGGGAAGAGTACCGGGCACTTCCCTGGTGTCCCTCCATCCCTCCTGCTGGGAAGTACCAGCATTGCTCCCATGCCCCTCCATTCCTCCTGGGATTGGTGGCAGTGGCCAGTGCTGATGTCAATGCTTTTTTATCTCTAACTGCCAAATTGAAAGTTGAGTGTATGTGGTGAGAAGCTTGTGAGAGTCTTGGTGAATATGCACATGAAGTAGCAACATGATAAACTCAATGTGGGCTGGCTGGTTCAGCTGCAGGAATAACTTTCATTGAGGAAAAGCTGGAAGCTTTTGGGGCCTGGAGAAGAGCTCAGGTGCAGAGAAAGTGCGAGTTTTCAGCTGTTTATATGTATTTCTAGTCAAAAGGGTTTAAGGACTATCACACTTTTTCAAAGAAAAATAGAAACTGTTTTGGAAGGAGAGTGACTCGAAGAAGGGACAACTAGAAAGAGAAACTGAAAACAGTTTGAAGGGGAAGAATACAGGGTACATATGTACTGCTTTTCCATGGATTTTCATGTGCAGCAGGCCCCTCCAGGTGTTTAAATGATGGAAAAGGGGTCTTGCAGACATGTGAGATTGCTAACTCACACAGATGAGCTGGCTTTATTCTTCAGGGCTTTCTGAAAAATTTAATACTGTCATCATGGCCCTGGAGAAGGGAGTTTATCTGCAGTGAGAGCAACTGCATCTACATGGAAAGGGTATGCTGGTGATAGTGGGGGAAAATGGCCATGCTCTGAATTCCTCTGATACTGCTTCTAGTGAGTGCCATAGTTTCTTCAGACTTCTGGAGGAGTTTGTTGTTGTTGTTGTAACTGCTGCTTCTTTTATTTCCATCATGTCTACCTAGATGCTGCCTTCAAAAAACACTTCCTTTGTTTATGGGTGTCAGTATCAGTTTGGTTGCTCCCACCCGTCTCTGCTCTTTCCTTTGCTCCTCCAGGAAATGGTAGAATAAAGCTGGAGTTGGTTGATGAGGTTAGAGCAGCTGTTGTGCCCATCCCAGTGCAGGACCCCATCCCTTCCCATCTCTTCAGTGATGTTTGGGATGCTTCTTCCCCTTGATAATGAGAACCCAAGGGACTTGTGGTGTCCAAGCATGCTCATCTCAAAAAATGACCTTTTTTTATTCTGTTTGCACACTGAAGCAAGTTTTTTTCTATTTCGTTTTTTTCTGAGGTAATAGGCTTTGAGTAGCTGGTGTCTCCCATCCCCGCAGTTTTGGGGCACTATTGCAGAAAATATTCCTCTTCTTGGTTCAGGTGCTCTTCCTCCCACCTGCAAAAACACATTGGATGCTGATGGGGAAGCCAGCAGTGGCATGGACAGTGTTAGTGGCTTCATGTTTTGCAGCTGCTGCCCTTGGCTTATTTAAAAATGATGATTGACTCAATTCATCTACCCTGATGATAACGTATGACTGTATTCCTTTTGCAGAGATGTGGTTTGTTAAAAAAGAGAGTCCCTGTTGCATGATGAATTGAGAGGGAGCACTCAGGGAAACTGAACCTATTAGTGTTACTTGCTTGCGTGCCTCCGGAGGAAGGAATGGGAGTAGATAATGGACATGAGGGATGAATTCACAAAGCAAGGAGGCTTGCAATTACAAAGATATTTGGTATTTCACTGTGATGCTTTTCTTGCAGGTTTATTTCTTTTTATAATTGAGCTGGACTCCCCAGCCATGAGCATTGCTTGATTATTGCACTGGTGGGTTTGATCTGCACAATGCTAATCACAGCAAAGGCTGGTGATCTGAGAATGCAAATATGTTATATTATACACAGCATATGCAAATACAGTGGAATTGAATTTTTTTCTCCTTTTTTTGAGGTAGATACACAGCTGCATCTGTGCCAGTGATAAGGTTCTCTGCAGACACAGGTGAAAGAGAGGTGCCAGCGCCCTGTGCCCACAGCTCCATCATGCGCAGGTTCTGGAGGTTGGAGGGTGTGCACGGAGCTCATTGGTGTCTCAGTGAGGTGTTAACCTGGTTACAGGGTTGGCTCTATTTGCTGGGCTGATGCTGCTGGGGGAAGTGCTTGTACATTAACCATTTCTCATGATTTCTCAGCATGAACAGTGGTAAACCACTCCTGTGGTAGGAGCAGATTCAAAAAGCGCTCAGCCCTGGTTTTGCTGTGCAGAGGTACCCGCCTCCTGCCTGGCCTTTGAAAACACAAATATATGGAAACAAAGAACTCTGCTCTTTTGATGTATTAACTACAAAAGCAGCTGAAAATTTGTTGATAGAGTCTGCTTGTTTTGGAAACAGGTTAACCTTCTGAAACTTCTGACTGTGGCAGAAAACCAAGGAGTGATTAGTTATACTGAAACTGGGGTTTGATTAATTGTAACTTTCATAGCACTTCAGCTTTACCATCAGAAAACCACTGTAGGATTGGTGAAGAACATCCTTTTTTTACTAAAACACTTGTTTTAATACGTTTTCTAGACTGGGGGGAGAGAACGTAACTGCATGCAACTGTGCATCTCTGAAGCAGGAGGTTTGTGAGTGGGTGGTTCCTGTCTACCTCAAGTGTCTGCTTGTGCTTTTCCCAAATTCCCTTCAGCAGAAACACTCCCTGAGAAAATATTTTGAGACAGTTCTTTGAAACAAAAAACGAGTGGAAAGAGAAAAGCACAAGATTCTCTGTTGTAAAGCATTGTCAGAGCTTTGCTATTGGAGGAAAAGCATTTGGGATTTAGGAAAACAGGGCAGACATTCAGCCTTCTGGATCTTACGAGACTGAGCATCATCTCAACATCTCTATCAGCCAAGCCCAGCAATTGCTCAGTTCCCCATCTCCAGAAGAAACAGTGACTGGGAAACATGCAGTTTTTGTCTGTTTTTCTGAATTAATCTTCCTTGCCCTGCTTTCCCACCCATGGGCTGTGGTTTTGCTAGTCACAAGGTGTTTCATGGGTGCAGTCAGTTCAGATGCTGCAAGTCAGAGACGTCTGGGGATGAGTCACTAGAGCTCAGGATGGAGCAAGTTTCTCAGAAACAAGAAAACAGGCTTTGTGAAAACTTAAAATTTAGAGTTGATTCCCAGAAACTAAAAGATCCAGACCTCTTGGTACTGGCAGTGATGAGCTCTTTGATGATGCTTTGGGAAATAGGCTTAAAATATGTTGCTGTAAAAAAAAGTGTCTGTGCTACTCCAAGCAGTGAATTATATTTTTTAAAATGAAAATTGGAAAAAAAATGCAAAATGGAAAAAAATCAGCTTGCAGCATTGAAGATACATACTTGATTTTTAAGTTCATAATTTGTCACACTAGTGATTAGCCAGTGTGGTACCCAGCACTGGCCTTTGCAGTAATCATATATGTGATCTGCACTTACTGCAGAGAAAAATGGATGTGGCACTTACATTTTAGTTGTAGGACTGGCCTTTTTGAGTTGAATCACTGTAAATGGGGTTGTGTGTGTGTTTCATTTGGAATCTGAGATCCTCCCATCTGGTACTAATGAAGTATTTAGTATCAGCTACCTGCAGCAGAAGCCTATGCAGTCATTCCTGATTTCTCAGTGGCACGAGCATGCATATGCTTGTGTGGCACCTTCTTCCTTTAAACTGTGATGGAAATTGGTTTTGCTGCTTAAAATGAACTTCTATAAAGTAGCAGTTTGCTGGGTGACCACTAATTGATTTAATTGCTGCTCTTAATTTAAATATGTTGTTGTGGTTTATAGAAGCATGTTCTGCTGCTCCACAGTACTTGACCTGCGCTGTCCCACACGTGGGACGTGTTCTCTCTGTCCCCATGCAGGCATGGCCCTTGTGTGAGCAGTTCAAGCCACCATGGTGTTCTCCACCCCAGTGCTACAACAGGGTTTTTTCTTAAAAGCTGGGTTTGGCAAGGTCTAGGAGCAGAAGTGAAGCACAGAGAAGGGTTATTTACGTTTTTATTTTTCGTCTTGTATTTAGAAGTCTAGCACTGATCTTCCCTGCTTGTTGTCAAGACTGAGTTCTGCTGTGCTGTTGGTGAAACACTTCAGAAGTGCACTGCACCATGCAAAGAGAAACAGATTTTTGAGAATAAAAAAATCTAATATTAAACAGTAAGTAGATGATCATGGTGAAGTGCTGTTTCCTTATGGCACATCTCTGTTTCATGCAAATGGCACTGCATCAGTGCATTGTGCAATAGAGATCTATTTGTAGAAAGGAAAATAAGAGGCCACAGTTTACGGGATCTTTCTCCAAATCCAACAGAAGGATGTCTTGCAGTGTGACTTGCAAAATAACTTGTTATGATGCTGTCTGCAGAGGCCACTGTGTGAAGGCAAATGGGCATTCCGTGCCCTTCCCGAAGGCTCATGTGTTTTTTTGGGTCTTAACCTCACAGGTCTGTTGCTAATGCCTGAACAGCTCACTTCTTGGTATAAAGTGACCTGTGCTTGAGGGGCCACAATATTCAGGCATTTCTCCCATAGAGTTTGGGGTCTTCGTCCTCCTGATTTTGAGTAGTTTGCCAAAGGCTCTTAAAACTCATGGGCATTTATACAGTACTGGCTGCTGTTGCTGGTGTGTGCCCTTAATCCCAGAGATTTCTGGGTTATGATCCCCGGGTTGAACTGGTGCTGTGTTTTGTTGAATCCCATATGGAAAAACAGATATTTATTTCTTGGGGGATCTGAAGGACTGCTGAGATCTGGGCATTGAGGTTATGATGCTCATCACCTGTTTCACCAAACCTGCCCTTCGTGCTCAGGACTGCTGATCCACCACTGAGATGAGGAATCTCTTTTTCTTCTACAAGATGAGAGACTGGTCCTGGATGCTCCAGCTCTGTGCAGTTCAGCAGGCAGCAGCTTCCTTTGCAGGGATCTGTAATTAATGTCGGCTCTTGAACGCTGAGTAATTGGGAGCAGTAATTGGATAGTAGCTTAAGAGTAGGAGCATGGTTTAATAAAACAAACAGGCTTGCAGTTATAATGTCAGCAGGTAAAATGCCTGGGAAACGGCAAATCCACATGGCAGTGACGCCAGCGAGGTCCATGCTCAATGCAGGCTCTTCAAAGCCAAGGCAATGAACCAAAGCCGGCAGGGCAGGTCCTCTTCTCCTTCCCTGGGTGCTGAACAGGGGACACAACCTGATAAGGCAGATACTTTTTAAACATCTGCCATGCTTAGGAATAAGAGAATGAAATGTTTGTGTTGTGGAGTTACAGTTCACTTCTAAAGAGCTTTAGCAGCTTGTTTAGCTGGGGAGCTGGAGTGAGCTCAGGCTGTGCACTAATGTCCTAACCAGGGATCAGCTCATTGTGTTTGTTTTTGCTTTTTGCTCTTAAACTACACTTTTTGCCACTGTGAAGGCTCCCATTTCTCTATTTTTATTTTCTGTATTGCCCGGCTCATAGCTTACACTGGTGAGGAAGTGCCTCCCAGCTAGCTCAACCTGCTCAGACCTTGTTTGTATGTTCATTATTTTCATCTTGGAGAGGAACAGGCAACTATTTACCTTCAGATTGTGTGTATAGAAAAAAGAACCTGAAGGAAGTGCAAAGGAGGTGGTTTAAGAATATGTTTATTGGAGGACTAAAGAGTGGGTTTGGCAGGAGCTGCTTGGCTGGGGCACCTGGTTGAGCTCACTAATGCTTTTTGCTCTCTCCACTCTTTCATGCTGGCCTTGTTTGAAGAGTCTTCTCATGGCAGTTTTAACTCGAACAATGATATCACCAGAGCCTGCAGAAAAGAGGATTTGTGTGGCATTTTATTCCGTTGTGCTGCATGAATGTTGATTTCAGCAATATTGTTGTGTGGCTCCTGCTGTCAGCATCACGGTGAAAAGAGTGGCTCACTTGTCTGGAATTGTGACTGTGGGACTCACAGCCCTTTAGCAGCATAATTTTAGCTGGGGCTCTCCATTTAGTCCCCAGTACTGGGCAAGACCAATTGATTTTGGGTCAAAAATACTGAGAATAATATGGTTCATTCTTAATTTGCTGTGGCTTTTGATACTTGATAAATACCTGAGCTGTGCTGAGTCCCTGTGAATCTGTGGAGCTTTCAGCTGGATGAAGCACTCTTGGGCTCAGTGAGGCTTCAGTTGAGCTTCAGTTGCATGAAGCTATTGCACAACTAGGATTTAAATATGAAAAAAGGGGAAAATAAGCAAAGCTTCTCCAAAAAAACATGTGGTTGTTCCTACCACCATTATATTGTTGGGGCTTCGTGTGTATGCACACAAGCACACTCTTTGGATAGAATAAGAATTATTTTGAGACCTAACTCATAAAATAAGTATCATAGGGATGCTAAATTGTGTACATAAGGCCAGTAGCTTATCCAGAAAGCCCCACTAGCCCCATGTATAATTTATTTTAATGGGGAGAAATTTAAACCAGCTCCTGTTTTCTGCATATGCTTTATCCCTACTAAAGAAAATATTTTTCTTTATTGGCTCTTCATTTATTTAAAAATATTGCAATGTTAAAACAGTTGGAAGTTGGAAGCTGTTTATTGTTGTCTTCTCAGCTAGTTGGTGGCTGGCAGTGTCCTGGCTGTGCCATGGCAGGTTGCACTGGCACTGGTGGGAGTGGAGAAAGCTGGTATACAACTTCAAGTGCTGCCCCTGTTTCTCCAGTGCACATGCCTATCTGACTTCATGCCCAAGCTCCCTTTGATGCCCTCAGGGACGTTAAACTTCTTCCAGTGTGGCATGTAATACAGGATAAAAAGGGAAAGGACTGGGGAGAAGAACGTGAGTTAGTGGGGAAGGGGGTCCTGGGCAGCCCCTGGAAGTGGGGAGAAGACTGGAGGGAATCAGGGGGTGGTGGAAGAAGGAGGATGAGTGATGGAAGAAATAGCAGGTCTGGTGCAGCCAGACAGGAGGGTAGGAGACATCCTTTTAGTGCATGTTGTCCGTGGAGCTCCTGGGTGGAGCAGTTTTTGGATCAGCAGGATTAAGTGTGGCTGCAGGGGAAGGTGCTGTGGTGTTTTGTTCAGAAACTCAAGGGCCATCCAGGAGCACCAGTGTGATACTCAGCACTAACCCTGGTATGGTGTGCTGGGTGGCAAAGGTGGGTGTTGAAAAGGTAGAAAATACCTCTTGAGAGCTGTTGGAATGTGGCCGTTCTGGTGTTTGTTCAGTGAAATCACAACCCATGACAGCCTCCCACGCCAACCCATCCAGCGCAGAAAGGAGGGCGGCAACCAAAAATATGAGCAAACAGCCCCTGAATGTGGGTGCAAAGTGTATTTCTGACTCCTCCCTGCTATACTGAGGGTGAACACAACTTCCTTTTCCTTTCTGTAGTATGAAGAAAGCGATGTTTGTGTACATTTCCTCCATGCAAATAATTGCAGCAAGCCTGGGCTGATGCTGGAGCTGAGCAGAGTGTGCTGCAGGAGCCAGCATTGGGTCTCCAGTGGTGAAAAAACCCTCAGAATACCGTCTTATCTTCCATCCCATTCTTTAAATCAGTACTCTCCCTTCCCCCCACGATGGTGTTTAATATCCTGTTCACTATGTCCTACTGCTTACAGGCCAGGCTGCCAGCTGGTACTCAGCTGCTGTGCCCTGGTGAGCCATTAGTGCATCAGGATGGGATCTGGGGCAGTAATTCAAAGTAGGAGTGAGCACAGGCTCTCTGTGGGATAAAGCTGCCATGGCTTTGTGAGCAGGCAGAAGGTGTCAGCATCATTATTTGGTTCTGCAGCAGAAGTGGGGGTGATAAAGTGCTCACTGGGTGTTTGCTGTCCCAGAGGATCAAAGAGATTCCTGACAGCTGAGCAGCTGAAATGGAGCATCCGCACTATCTGCCTTTAACTTAGCTACTGAATGGTGATGGACCAAAATCATCAGGATAGGCACTGAAGTGCCATCTCTCCTTCCCGTGAGTCATTATTGAGAAGATTGCCTGAAATGGTCACTTTTTTGCTGTAAACTTCTGAGAGCTGCACTCCCATTTCGAAGCCTCAGACTGCCAGTGGTTTCTCTGCTCTGGAGTCACCTGAATCCTGCCAAAGAAATAGGTGATTATTTAATGAAAATAGCATTTCCAAGCTGTGCGTCTCATTAAAGCATCCAGAGCACAATATTGTGTCTTCCCCCTGTTGGTGACATTGCCATTGTAGGAATTCAACAGCAATTTTGATTCAAAGCCATCTTCAGTGAAAATGGTTGTTTGTACATGTGTTGCATCAGATGTGTCAATGGATATAATTAAGGAATGAAGATGGCTGCACACCCCTAATTAAGGGGATTAAAAACTAAATCTGCCTGATTTCACTGCTGGATGGAAAAAACAGACTGGTGGAAATGGCTGGAGGCCAAGTCTCGGGGGGATGGGAGGGGTTCTGCTGCAGTCTGTTGGCCCTTGGAAGGAGCAGCTCTGGGAGGTGACAGGACTTAGCTGCTCTGCTACATACCAATAACTGACTGCTGACTGCACATGATGGTATTTAATTGCTGCTTCACATTCCCCTTTTGTTTGGTTCCTGTTCCTGGTGGGGATGGGAGGATTTTCATCCCTGCCAGCCATGCTGGGCTGCAGCCTTGGGAAGGTGACAGTTGTGTCACCCCATGTTAGTTTGGTGTCCTGGCGTCTCCCACTATCTCAAAACCATCCCCAGCTCTGGCTGTTCAGGATGGTGCCATGGGATCTTGTGTAGAAGCAGAGGTGAGATGTGTGTGGGGATGCAGGCAGAACCTCCAGGCATCCCTGAGGTGGTTTTTGCATGCATGAAACTGGCCAGATTGTGCAAATAGAGGGCAAGGAACATTGTGCAATGGAAATATTAGGAAGCTGTGCTCACTGAGGGCTTCTCCCTAGTCTTGCTAAGAGGTGAATGACTTTATTATAGGATGGGCACTGCCAACAAGGATGTCTCATTAATCCAAGCACTTTCCATTGCTTTTTTACTTTGGCTGGGTGTTGCCTGCCCTGTGGTGCAGGATCCCTGGAGGGATTCTGGAGAACATCCTCTGTGTGGGAAGTGCTGCAAAACCCACCGTGATTTTCCAGGAACCATCTTCTCCTTTGCCACCTGGCCCATGGAGCCACCCCAGGGGTCAAGGGTGACTTAGTGGTCACTGAGCATCATGAGCAGAAAAGCTGGGAAGAAAGCTATCCCTGTGGAGGTGGTGTGAAGTGTCCAAGCATGTTTCTGGGACATGCAGTGTTCTTCTGGTGCTGCATTCATTGGGGCAACATCCTTCTTGAGGCCCTGGTGGCACTGGAGTTTGTCCCAATCAAATGGAGTTAGTACCTTGAATCTTTACAAAGAGCTTCTCACTCCTGGCTCTGTGTGTTTGGGGGAACAGGTGAGTGACTGTTTTTCTGCCTGTTGCCTGTGAGCCAGGTCTGTTGGGAACATGGTTACACTCAGGTTTTTGATGTTAAACTGCTCTCCTTGGGCAAACACAGGAGCCTGTAAATGTGCAGTAGGATTGTCCCCATTGTTTTGGGGTTTTTTTGGGGGCAGTGGTGTGGAGTTTAACCATCACCTGCAGTATCTTTAAAAAAGGCAGAAAAAAAGAAAGAGGGGAGCTTTCTGGAGGAGGTGTCTCCTCACCTCCCTCCTGTGCACAGTGCTCACAAAAGATGGTTTGCTGTTCCCAGTCTTGAGGCAAGATCAGCAGCATCCCAGTTTTCATTGCCCAATGCTGTGTGCATTGGGGAGCTGCAGCCAGCTTGGAGTGGGCTCTGCAGCTTTTGATGGAGGACCTCAGTTGGCTCTAAACTCAAGGTGCCTGGTCTTGAGTTTTCATGTTGTTGAAGGTTGGGTTCTTTCTGTGATACTGGGAGTTTACAGCTCGAGGTTTGTGGTGGGAGTGGATTTCTTCTGTGCTGTTGCGTGGGATGCTGAGCCCTGAAAGAAGAGGATAGTTCAGAAAGGGGTGGGCTTTCCTGAAACAAAGCCTTGCCCCAGCTCAGAAGCAGCACAGGCTGCTGCATGCTGATACCTGCGGTGTTTGTACCCACCCTACGAAACTTTGCTTCACAACTCCCCCTGCTCTGCTAGCTGACTCACTCCCTTGGGTTCCTCTGAGCTTTTGTGTCCCAGTTGTCTCCAGAGGCAGCATCTGAGTCTGTGCTGGATCTGGCTCATTCCATGCTGGTGGATAATGAGTTAATCTCCAGCTCCTTCATCCTCTGTGTTGCTCTGCAGGTGTAAGTGGCTGGGGCTTGGTCAGAAAACCAAGAATTGAGGAATTTAATAGATAATTTGCAGCTGGTCGGTGCCTTCCTGCACTTCTAGGTAAGGGTCATTAATCTTTGAAAGTGCAATGTTCAGGCTGATAATTACTGTAAAGGTAATTTTAGTTATTGTGCAGCCCTCATTTCACTGTTCAGTGGTGGCAATGAGCATGTGAGAGCAAACCAGGTAAGTCAGCTAAGCCTGGCAGCTGGTACAACTTCTTAAAACTCATTAAAACAGCACAAAACCACATTGCTGCCCCCTCTGGGCAGACGCAGGCACCACTGGGTGAGGCACTTTGTCCTGGGAGTTTCCCTCTTGTAGGGGAGAATGATGTTTCCTCTGCATTTAATATGTTTGGAGGGTTGCTGTCAGGAGAAAAGGTCTTGGAATCAACTTGGGGTAGCGTAGTACCCTTGGTACCTTAAGTATCCTTGGCAGGCCAAAGGAGTTGTGGGTATTCAGCCTTGAGAAGAGAAGACTGCAGGGAGACCTTAGAGCCCCTTCCAGTGCCTCAAGGGGCTTATAAAGAAGAGGGAGAGTGATTTTTTTGAAAAAGGCGGATAGTGAGAGAACAAAGAGGAATGACCTCAAACTGACAGAGGGCAGGGTTAAGTGGGATAGTGGAGAGAAATTCTTCTCTGGGAGGGTGGGGACGCCCTGGCACAGGGTGCCTAGAGAAGCTGTGGCTGCCCCTGGATCCCTGGAAGTGTCCCAGGCCAGGTTGGACACTGGGGCTTGGAGCAACCTGGGATAGTGGACGGTGTCCCTGCCTAGGGCAGGGGGTGTAATGAGATAAGCTTTCACATCCCTTCCCACCCAAACCATTCTAGGATTCTGTGATATTTGATGGCAATTTTGAAGCAGTAAGCCCAGGTGAAAGCCAGGGTTGAGGACTTTTTCATCCAGCTTTTTCAGCCAGCTTTCATGAAGGCTCGGCAGAGAACAAGCCTGGCACTTGATCTCCCAGCCCTTCCTGTAAGTGGTTCCCTCAGATAGTTCAAATATTGTGCATTTCTTGTGTGCTAATAACATCTGAATAATTGCATGATTATGGTTATTTTTAATGAATTTGGGGCGTTGTACCAGGGTGCGGCAGATGCATTTGGGACACTTGGGTGAAGGCAAATTGCATTATTGCCATGAAGTAACAAATGAAGCACTTAAGTGTGATGTCCCTGGCATACAGGGGAAAAACAGCCCATGTGTGTGAACTGGCCCAGTTGGTGATGGAGCAGTTGGTGATGAAGAGGTTTTAGCATCAAACATCCTTCTGACTCTTGGTGTAGACACAGTTCATCCTGGCAGGTGTGTGTGTGTGCAGGGGTGGTATTTATCTAGCAGGCAGCTCTTTATCAAAGGAGCGTGCAGGGCCCTCTGTGCTTCTAATTATAGCTCTGGTTTGGAAGCAGCTAAAAGGAGAGCAACAAAAGCAAAAAGTGCTTTTCTCCTGTTCTTGGGAAACTTTAGGGAAAGAATATGAGCCTTGTTATGTTAAACCTTGAGTGTAAATGAGGCACAGTGTAAGTAAACACATCTGTGTTCAGGCAGGAAAAAAACCACCTTATGAATAATTCATGGAAAAATCCTCCTGTTCAGCTGATGGAGTGCTATTGCTTATTTCTGTTGAACTGTTGCTTTAACAATTGGAATGCTGCTGCAGGGAGAGCCATTGCAACATGGAGCGGTGGCTTTGTCATCTCTGCTGTGCAGTCATCGCCATCACAGGCATTCCTTCAGTACGGAGTCAGGAGTGGCTGTGATGGAGTGACCTGCTGGGATGGAGCTTGTCTTTGCCATTACCTCCCGGGGATGGAGCTGCTCACCTCATGGTGCTTTTGTAAGCACTGTTCCCGCTGCTTTTCTTTGCACAGATTTCTGGCACCTGTCAGGTGCCCATGCTCCCCGTTTCCATGGGAGACTGATGGAGGGAACAGCCCTAGGATGTTATCTGCACCACGCAGGGGCTGAGCTGCTTGTAGGGTGGGGATGGGCTTGGATGGATCCCTCCCTCCATCCGCTGGGTTGGGCAGATACGGCTCTTTCTGCAAAAGAGGGTTTTGGAGTGACTGCTGCCTGCCATGCTGAGTCCCTGGGTCCTCCGGCAGGGTTTGGAGACTTGTTTCTGCAGAAGCAGCCCTGTCAGGCACTGTGTTTGAGACCAAATCGTGTTGTTTCTTCTCTGGCCTCTGCTGCAGAGGGGACGGGAGCCCCAAGAGTTGCTGCTTGCTACTGAATAGGAACAGCACTTGTATTAAACTGATGCTTTTCTTAGTCTTCTTAGCCAGCCACCGTGTTGCAATGGGAGGAGGGGTAGTCTGTGAGCAGCTTAATTTTGCTGGCAGTCTGGTGCACATGCCTTCTCCATGTATCTGTTCTGGGTCCAGCAGCTCCAAGTTCAAGTGAGTTTTCCAGACAGGTCCCACACGGACCCTGTCTGTTTCCAAACCCATTGCTGTAGACAAGGCCTCAGTGACAAGTACATGTTTTCATTTAAATTTGAGCACTTCACCAATGAGCAAAGCCCATAAATTTCCATGTAAGGAATTCTGTAGCATCCAGGAGGATTTTTGAGGATACAGAGGAGGAGCTCTCAGTTCCCTTTGGTTGTAATGCACTTACTGCTCCATTTAGTCAGGTCATTTTATAAGCCCAGTCTTCAATTTGACATAAATAATTTGCTTTCAGCAGATGGTGAGCTACTATTTTTGCCCTCATTTAAATAGGAAAGCTGTACTATAGCAGGAGATGGGAGAGGGGCATGGTGCTGCCGACGTGCAGTAGATTACCAGGGCTGGTCTGGTGAGAATTAAATCCGGGCAGTTGTAATGTACCATCTGTGTTGTGTTGGGTGGTTTATTTTTCCCCTGTTCAATGAGGATCCTGAAGTCTCCTGTTACTCTCCAGGTCAGGCTGAATGACGGCATCCTTTTTGTTCAGGATCCATAGTACCAGCAGAGAAAGATGAGGCATGTTAATTCTAAGAGGGGTTATAAAATGTCAGCAATAATTATTCCTCCAATAAAATTTATTAAATAAATTCTGAAAGGTTCTTTGTCCTTAGAGTGTTTTAAAGTTGTTTGAATTTCTGTTGAGAGGCTTGTTTTACTGCATTTGAATTTCTTACTTTGTTTGAAGCCCCCAAGAAAACAGCTCTCTGTTATGGTCATGGAATACCAGACTGGTTTGGGTTGGCAGAGACTTTCAAGTCCATCACATTCCAATCCCTGCCATGGGCAGGGACACCTTCCACTAGATGAGGTTGCTTCAAACTGTGTCCAGTGTTTTTAATTTTTACTGTAGTAAAAAATCACATGTAGGACATATAACACACACATGGAGCAAGTCGTGCTGGTAGCAGCTGCGGTTTTCTCCTCTCCCACCCACAGGTTTGTTGCACGTGCACCAGGTCTTGACAAAACTGAATTTTCAGGCTGTGCTCTCTATTTCAAGCAGCATTCTGTGTAGTTTCCCTGGTCAATGATGTGCTTTTCACACACATTATGAAATGGGCAGGAACGCATTTTAAAAAAACCCACCACACTGTTGCTGAAACTATTTGATTTTTGCCTATTTTTAGCTGAAATTTCTGTCTTATCATCATCTCCAGACCTTGCTGGAGCCAGCAGCGTTCAGTGAAGCTACACATTTTTGTGTAGGAAGGTCAAGACAATTTGTCCCACCCATTATCTGGTGTTGGACATCTCTGCAAGACAGTTTGTGTTTCCAAGAACTGAACTTCCCCATGCACAGTCCTTTTTCTTCTCTTTTTGAAAGACCAAGCTACTGCAAATTAAGTAAGTTATGACATAAGCCATAAATCATTTTTCTGGGCTAGGAAACAGGGATAAATTAGATTTTTCACAGAATTATAGACTGGTTTGAGTTGGAAGGAACCTTAAAGACTGTGTCATCCCATCCCCTGCCCTGGGCAGGGACACCGTCCACTATCCCAGGCTACTCCAAGCCCCAGTGTCCAACCTGGCCTTGGACACTTCCAGGGATCCAGGGACATTCACAGCTTCTCTAGGCAACCTGACCCTGGGCCTCACCACACTCACAGGTAGGAAATTAATCCCTTCCCTTCCCTTCCCTTCCCTTCCCTTCCCTTCCCTTCCCTTCCCT